>OVAX01000584.1:0-18894 GCA_900406405.1 Lepidium africanum
CTTGGTAGACCTTGATAGACCTTTGGTAGACCTTTGGTAGATCTTCATGGCAGACCTACGCAAATTTCGTGCTGACGTGACATTTTTCATTAATGGCATTTTCGTAAATACTTTTTTGTTTACACATACAAAAAGAGCAAAATGGTAATTAAAAAAAACAAAAGTATTTGAATAATTAATGATAATTCTATACTATTTGAGTCATTTACCTATAATTCCATACTATTTGAGTAAATCACCCTTTGAAATAAGGCATTGAGCCAAATTTCTCTTTTTTTTTCCCCTTTTTTTACATCATTCAAATTGTTGTCAAGAGTTTTTTAACCGATGGTTGAACCGGCGCGAAGACAGTTTTATTTTTATTTATTCCACGTGTACTTCGAAAAATAAACCAACCTTGAAAATTGAATTAACCTTATTTTTCACTCAATCAAACCCATTTTCTCTTTCTTTCCAATTAATTTTGTTCTATTCGACGACGCGACTGAGATGAATCCTTCTCACGGTTCCGACGAAAAGCAACGATCGGCTATGTATCCTGAAGTCGATCAATCTGTTCCAGATAATCCATTTTACCAGCCAAATCCTTATCCCGCTTCTTCCTCTAATATCTATCCTTCTGTCTCCTCTCACCATCTCGGACGTGGAGATGAATCGAACAACCATTCACCGTCTGCTCCACCACAGGCGATGGAAGAAGTCCTGATCCGTGTCCCCGGCGCCATTCTCAACCTTATCGACAAATCCTACAGCGTTGAACTCGCTTGCGGTGACTTGACCATCGTTCGGATTATCCAAGGCCAGAACATCGTCGCGGTTCTGGCCAATGTCGGGAATGAGATTCAGTGGCCATTGAATAAGAACGAGGTGGCAACGAAGGTTGATGGGTCGCATTATTTCTTCTCAATCCATCCGCCAAAGGAAGGCTCTGGGTCGGATTCTGAGGATGAAATGCTTAACTACGGATTGACCATTGTATCGAAAGGGCAAGAAAACGTGTTACATGTGCTCGATCAGGTTTTGCGGGACTATAGTTGTTTTACAGAGCAGAGAATGTCTGAAAAGGCAAAGGAAACGGGAGAGGCGGTGCTGGGAAATTCAATGGCGGCTGCTACTTCGCCTGAGGAACTTAAGGGTGAGAAAAAGGAAGTTTTGGAGGGTCAATGTGCGGCGTATTGGACCACACTTGCGCCTAATGTCGAGGAGTACAGTCACAATACTGCTAAAATGATAGCTTCCGGGTCAGGTAAGTTGATCAGAGGGATATTGTGGTGTGGGGATGTCACTGTGGAGAGACTCAAAAAGGGAAACGAGGTTATGAAGAAGAGGCTGAGTCGTGCTGAGAAGGAGAAGGAAGTTAGCCCCGAGACACTGAGGAGAATCAAGAGGTATGGTGATATTTTGTGCCCTTATCTCTCACTTCTCAGTTTCTCTTTGAACTTGAAAATAGCTGCCTATGTGGTATCTTATCTGATAAATTAGAAAATTGATAAGTATGAGATGTTCCTGTTTGCTGAGAACCAGTTTTTTAAGAGGCAATGAGAATTTCTTGTTTGGAAACGTTAAAACAATGTGCATTCTTGTGGTAGTATTTTCTAAAATGAACAAATTTTATGTTTGTGCTAATTTCCTTCGTCCGGTATCTATGTAAAGGGTTAAGAGAGTGACACATATGACAGAGAAAGTTGCGACTGGTGTTCTGTCTGGTGTTGTCAAAGTCTCAGGATTCATCACTGGTTCAATGGCAAATTCAAAAGCTGGAAAGAAGCTCTTTGGTCTTTTGCCTGGAGAGATTGTTCTCGCATCCCTCGATGGATTTAGTAAGTACATTAGTTTTCTTTTCCCAAATGTTTTGTCCCCTTCTTGGAGGGTCATGGAAGCTTATTAATTCACAAGGCGTCTGGTTTCTGTTTATTCAACTTCCCTTTTGATGACTATTACCATGATCTTTCCAGTGGTTTTCTGAATATAGCCTTTTCCAGAAGTTCCTTGATATGGTGTTTGAGACTGCTTCTTGTCTTGAACAATGTAGCCTAATAGGCTTTGGAGCAATATTCCTTTTAGGGGTGTTTAACAGCCACCAAATGTTTCATACTCTTTTGTTTGCTTTATATTTCAAGTCCCCTTTCTTCCTCTTCTAAACTTGGCCTTGGGCATGGGTTTTCGCTTCTAAGTTGGAAGGTTCTTTAAAGTCTCTTTTCTTTTTTGAACGTCTTTTGGGCACTTCTTTCTAGCAGTCCGTGATTAACGCTAAAAACCTGCTGCGTCATTTCTTGAAGCATATGGCATTATCTTCGTTCTTTGCATCTGAGTTGATCACATGTTTACTTCGTGCAGGCAGGATCTGTGATGCTGTTGAAGTGGCTGGGAAAAACGTCATGTCAACTTCATCAACTGTCACAACAGAACTTGTTGATCACAGGTATTCATTACGAAACACACATGAAAATAGTCACATATCTCAGCAAGAGTTATCTCCAGCGAGTGAACAAAGTTTCATTAGATGTTAAAATCCTCATGGAATTTGTTGTGAGGTTGCAGGTACGGCACAAAAGCAGCTGAGGCAACTAACGAAGGGCTAGACGCAGCAGGACATGCTTTTGGAACCGCATGGGTTGCTTTCAAGATCCGAAAGGCACTTAACCCCAAAAGTGTCTTAAAGCCTACAACATTGGCCAAGGCTGCTGTTTCTGATTTAAAGGCTAAGAAAGACTCCAAATAGCCTTTCTTCAACTTCTGATCTATACTTGCATTGAATATTTCCTATACGAAAAGTGTATGATGATTTACTGCGTTTTAGTTTTGTGTGTATATTGTGATTCTATGTAATTTATGTAAACACCAAACAGAATCTGATAATCTCAAATCCATGTATGGGTTTGATTAGTACTCTTCTTCTTTCCAAAACCAGATTACTTATGAGTTATGACATTTAGGCGTTATGAAGAATTGGGCCAGATGTTTATATGAATTTGGGCCATCATAACTCATCTTGGGCTAACTTCAGAAATAAATCAAGTGATGAATCTCTCTGATTGGCTGGAAGGATAGTTAACGTGAACCTGTCCGCAGGTGATTGAAAGAGATCTGGGAATTTAGCTTGTCGCCTAAGTTGGAATCGTTTTTTCATTGTTAAGCAAAACGAAAGAGGTATTGAGAAGAGGAAAGAACACTCAAAAGAGAAGGAGAAAGGCGATAAATGGCGAGATACGATCGAGCAATTACAGTATTCTCTCCCGATGGTCACCTTTTCCAGGTAGAGTATGCCCTAGAAGCTGTCCGCAAGGGTAATGCCGCCGTCGGAGTCCGCGGCACTGATACCGTTGTCCTCGCCGTCGAAAAGAAATCCACCCCGAAGCTCCAGGATTCTAGGTATTGTTCCGATCTCTGCCGATACAAGTGGTTTAGAGCTGATTTACTTTTATTTCCGCACTTTTAGTTTGAATTTTTTCTTCACCTGGATCTCGTGATTTACCCAATTTCTACTTCTGTGATCAATATTGAAATCCTTCTGAAATATATATAGCCTGATGCTGGGTTTCTGTATCATTTCGTGACTGGTAATCTAGGAGTGTTAGATCGTAGAATCGGAGCTGAACTCTAGTTGAAGTCTTTTTTTTCTTCTGAATGTAGAATTCTTGCTTCAAACTCTTAGACGTGTTTTTGTGTGTTAGAACACGTTTTCCGTTATAATCTGCAGATTGATCATTCCCTGCGAAAATCTAATATTTGGTCTTGAATTTAAAGTCGTTAATTTCACGGAAGTCTCTTATTAATATCGTGTTCGTATGTAATGGTTCTTAACTCAATATATCCGACTTTTTTTTCTTTCATTCCATTCATTGCTATGTAAGATCGGCCTCGTACTTCTTATCAATTGCATCAGTATTGTAAAATATTGTTTCTCACAGATCAGCCAGAAAGATAGTGAGTCTTGATAATCATGTTGCATTGGCATGTGCTGGGCTGAAGGCAGACGCTCGTGTCCTGATAAACAAAGCGAGGATAGAGTGTCAAAGCCACAGGCTTACGTTGGAGGACCCAGTGACTGTTGAGTACATCACACGCTACATTGCAGGGCTTCAACAGAAGTATACTCAAAGTGGTGGTGTGAGACCATTTGGTCTTTCCACTCTTATTGTTGGTTTTGACCCCTATACTCGTATACCCTCGCTTTATCAGACCGATCCATCTGGCACATTCTCCGCTTGGAAAGCTAATGCAACTGGGAGAAACTCTAACTCAATTAGGGAGTTTCTGGAGAAAAATTATAAAGAAACCGCTGGCCCTGAAACTGTTAAGCTTGCTATTCGTGCTCTGCTTGAGGTCAGGTTATCCTATCATGTTTTATTGCTAAACCAAGTAGTTTACGTTGAGCTATTATTGGGTGCCCTAATATAAACTTGACAAGAGATCATCTCTATTGGTGTATTCCTAAGCCAGTGATTTGTTCGTAACATGCCACACCCGAGAACTACGTCGATAATTTTTTGTTCTTAAAAGTTGGCTTAAGGTTAGAGGCAAAGCAAACAAAAGATGCAGTGTTAAGAGAATATTAAAGTCCTCGAAGATATAGTAGACATGACTATTAATTGATTTGGATAATAATGTTTAATGAAATTACTTTGCAGATGCACAAGTAGTGGTTCTTGTTAAAGCTAACAAGCTTTTGTATTTCGCAGGTAGTTGAGAGCGGAGGAAAGAACATTGAGGTTGCTGTAATGACACGAGAGGAAGGATCTCTGAGGCAACTTGAAGAAGAAGAAATCGATACTATTGTGGCTGAGATCGAAGCAGAGAAGGCTGCTGCAGAAGCAGCCAAGAAAGGCCCTTCAAGGGAAACATGAACCAGATCTTAATGTAGCGGTCTCAGATTCTGAATTGTAATGTTTGTTTAAAGTCAGATATTCAAAGGTTGAATAGAAATTTGGACCGCGTGAGGTTTTCCTGGATTACTAGCCTATTTGAAATTGTTGTTTTAAAACCTTAATGACATTTTAGCAGAGTTCTAAACTTAGCCATTGGAAACTTGTCGGTGAAACTATGGCATGTTTGACATGCTAGATAAATCTGCATTTGCGCTCAAGAGCTTCTCTAGGAGACATGGTTTCTTACTAAACTTGTCTCTTCTCTTACTATGTCTATTCTGGTTACTTTCCGTTTTGGAAACCTTGCCAACATTATAAACTGGAGCAGATGAGTTGATGTCAACTTTGATAACAAATGATCGACAATAATCCGGAAAATAACTCATATTGTTTGGACGTAAAGTGTAGAATCACAACTGATTTGATCCGAAAGCATTGCCATAATCATACATCAGCACCATTAAGCGATCAAGGTGTCGTGTCGTCATGACTTCTAATTTTGAAAACATGGTCAGCAGAAAAAAAAAAATCTGCACCAAAAAATGTACGAGGAAAAAAAATCGCCGTTGCCGGGGATCGAACCCGGGTCACCCGCGTGACAGGCGGGAATACTTACCACTATACTACAACGACTTTGTTGACTAATTTTAGATAAACAAAATATTATATAAATAATGAATCTATCATACATTAGTAATTTAGTATTGGGATTTTGAGTTCACGAGGAAACAAAATTCTTCGCTCGGCGCCGCGTTCTTTCTTTCAAGCTCTCCCAGGCAAGCTTCTTCAGTTCTTCTACATCAATACTTGCTTTCGCATCGTCTCTATGGTTTTGGACATAAGTTGTCTCCCTGTCCTAAGGTTTTTTTCGATTTAATTAACCAATTTGTCTCCGTTCCCATCAAAACTTTACCTAAGATTACTCAGGATTTAGTCGTGTCTAGTCGGCATCTACTTGTTGCGTCGAGGACGATATTGATTACTTCAACTAATAAATTTTTACTTTCTGGTGAATTTTTCTGTGTTTTTCGTCTAGGGTTTCATCCAATATCAGAGCAATTTGAAGAATTTGTTTTTTTTTTTTTATCTGGCAGGGTGATATAGAGTAGATAACGGCCTTACACTAAGACGTAAAGGATGAAGCTTGACGTGAATGTGTTGAGATATCTGTCCAAAGATGATTTTCGAGTTCTCACTGCGGTCGAGATGGGGATGCGGAATGTCAGTGCTCTCTATTCTTTTTTATTCTGAAACTAAGTTTTAGGGTTTAGGGTTTTACTACAGTACCATTTTTTTCTACTGAAAATATTCTCTTATTCGTGTTTGCAGCATGAGATTGTTCCTTCTGAGCTCGTGGAGCGCATTGCTTCTTTAAAGTATGTCCCATCTTGATACTTTGGGTGTTTCCATTCTTTGTTAAGTTTATTTCTTCGTTTTGATAAAACATGTTGTGTAATTCACATACCTGTTGTACTTACAGACATGGAGGCACATACAAAGTCCTGAAGAACTTGCTCAAGTATAAGCTTTTGCACCACGATGGCTCTAAATGTGAGGAGTCGTTTCTACAGGAATTAGCAGTTATTCTTTATATGTCGTATGAGGATTAGTAGTGCTAAAAAGTTGCAGAATCTAATGGCTATTGATTTCTTCTTTTCCTTTTTGGGGTCTAGATGATGGATTCCGACTCACCTATCTGGGTTACGACTATCTTGCCATTAAAACATTGGTCAACCGTGGTATATTTACTGGTGTTGGTCGTCAAATTGGGGTCGGTAAAGAGTCAGGTAAGTGTCTTTTCTATTTATCTTATATACTGGTGTGTCGAAGAGACTTTTTTGTCAATGGCTGGTGTATTTATTGGTTCTTTCCATATAATAGACATATTTGAGGTCGCTCAGGAAGATGGAACTATTCTGGCAATGAAGTTACATAGACTAGGGAGAACCTCCTTTAGGGCTGTCAAATCTAAGCGTGACTACTTGAGGCATCGCAGTAGTTTCAGCTGGTTGTATCTCTCCCGTCTTGCAGCTCTCAAGGAGTTTGCTTTTATGAAGGTTATTGCCTTTTTTCATTAATGTAACATGTGTATAATCTTTTATCCTTTTTAGCCTAATGTTAGTTTGGCTTCCGGGTGAACAGGCGTTGGAAGAACATGACTTTCCAGTTCCGAAAGCTATTGACTGCAATAGGCATTGTGTTATCATGTCCCTTGTGCAAGGTTACCCCATGTAAGGCACTACCTACATAATCATACAAAGAATTTTCTTATGATTTAGTGTTAGTTATCATCTACTGATGCTTTTTGGCTGGATGTTAATTTAAGCTAATATTAAGGAGTTTATGCATTGGTTTCGAGCATCTTAATAAGATGAACCATTTGCTTCACTCACTCACTAAGAAACTTTAACACCTTTGCTCATGCATCTTTTCACGTTTTCATTTATGACAGGGTTCAGGTGAAGCAATTACAGAACCCTGAGACTATTTTTGAAAAGATAATTGGCATTGTTGTTCGTTTGGCTGAGCATGGTCTAATTCATTGTGACTTCAATGAATTCAACATCATGGTAAGATAATTGGATTTATCAAGTTGAATAATACCTTTTATTTGTAAGTTATATTTGCTGAAAAGGATTTATCAAGTTGAATAATAATTGGATTTATCAAGTTGAATAGTACCTCAATATTTAAGTAAATGAAAAGTTCTGTAAGTGTGCTAGTTTTATCCTCTGCTTACTAATAATTTGCACTGAAACCTCTTGTTTATGTATATTTGTTGTAGATTGATGATGAAGAGAACATCACAATGATTGACTTTCCACAAATGGTATCTGTTTCACACCGAAATGCACAGATGTACGTGATGTTGTATCTCTTCACCATGCCTGAGTACTCTTCCATCTTTATATTATTTTGTGTGATTTGTTTGTTTGTGGCTTTTATCTTTCAGGTACTTTGACCGTGATATCGAATGCATCTTCAAGTTTTTCAGAAAGAGGTTAGTTATAAATTGATCTTTTTAGTTATACATCAGTTGTTCACAATACCTATTACCAGATAATTTTCTCCCTTACTGAATCTATGTCATGATTGACCCTTAAATTCTCATTTTCTGTGACATCTGGTCCTTTCTTCCAGGTTTAATATGTGTTTCCATGAAGATAAAGGTGAATCAGATGAGAGAGAGCTGGATGAGAACAGTAGACCATCTTTCTACGATATAACTAAAGATGCTAATGCTCTGGATAGAGATCTAGAAGCTAGTGGTTTCACAAGAAAGGAGCAGACTGATCTTGATAAAGTACGTGAGCCTATGACCGTATGATACTGCTTATCTTGAATCAATTGTTTCTTGGTATTGCATGTATATTTTGAATTTTAGGCAGTCTTAATGTTTCTGGTTTTGTTTCCTCATTCTTTTTGGTGTAATATTGAATGAATATAATATGAACAAATGGTTTCTGTCTTCTGTAGTTTATTGAAGGTGGAGTGGAGAAGAGTGAAAATTCTGATGAGGATGAGGATGAGGATGAGGAATCTGATGATGAAGAGCAGACTTGTGAGTCAAGTAAAGAAGAAAATGTAGATGAATTGAAATCATTACATTTGCAAGAGAAGGTAGGAAACTTCCAAGTTCATCATATAACTAAAATATGTGCCATTTGGTCTCTGCTTATATTGTATACTCATCATAATATAGGAGCAGAAAAGTTCAGATGGTGTTGAGACGGAACTTAAGTTGGAAAATAAAGGTGAAAGCAGTGGAGATAAAGATGAAGTTGGAAGTGATGAGGTGAGGTTCATCTGTATGGTGACTCAATATAGGTTGAGCTTGTTTGATTAAATCAATATCAATGCCCATTCCTTTGTGCAGGAGGAAGAAGAGGATGATGCAGAGCTGGTTAAAAAATTGGGCAAGCAAAGACGTAGAGCCATGGCTGCAGCCAGGGGAGGTAGAAGGACGCAGTCTTCAAGAAACACATACAAAGACAAAGGAGGCCGATCCCAAAACTCTAAGATCCACAACAACATGAGTGGCTGGTGAAAACTCCTCGACAGCAATTTTGATTCTCTCAAACTATGGGCTTAATGGGCCGTGCATGACGTAACGGGCCCATTTTTGTTTTTGTAGTGACTCTCAATATGTCGAGATTCCAATTCGAACACCAAATTATGTGCTCATAGACCGAAAACTAAATTATAATGGATATGTTTCGGGAAAACAGCCAATTTTTTTCACAGTATAGTTTTGTCGTGCCGAATTCTATATTAATATTTGAGGTCGGTATTTTTTAAAATTTAGTGCAAAAAATTCAAATATTCTACATGAATTTTTTTTGTGCCGAAATACACATTGACCAAATAGACTGTTAGTCAACCGTTAATAGTCCATTTTTACGACACGTGTAATCTGATGTGGCATACTCTATAGATGAGTTGGCAGAAAAATGGTCATTTTCTCACTGAACATTTTTTGTCGTGCCAATTTCTACATGAACTTATAGATCTGTTAATTTTCCAAGTCTAGTGCACAAAATTCAAATTCTCTACACAAACTTTCTCATTTGTGCCAAAACACACGTTAACTAAATGAGTTGTTAGTCAACTATTAATTATATGATACATGTAAAGTGATGTGGCTAAGTAAGACAAGGTGACGTGTAATCGCTTGATTACCGAACACAAATGAATTGCATATTTTTTTACTCGGTAAAAATTTTATTAATTTATTTTAAATGTTAAGGATTTAACATTATTTTGGTTTTTTTCCTTAGTCAAGGAAATGAAATGACATCGTTTTATTTTGTATTTTAACATTACCATATGACCTGTGATCTTTTAGTTGGTAAAAGATTTCTGGATTTAATTCTAATGTTGAGGATTTAAAATAATTTTAATTTTTTTTCCTTATTCAGCAAATGAAATGACATCGTTTTATTTTGTCTTTCAACATTACCAAATGATCTCTGATTTTTTAGTCGGTAAAAAATTATTTAATTCTAATGTTAGGGATTCAAAATAATTTTGGTTTTTGTTCTTTACTCAGCAAAACAAAACAACATCGTTTTATTTTGTCTTTTATACTAGCTCACATTTCATTTATGTCACATCATTTTACAAGTATCATAAAAATAAGTAATTAATAATTGATTAACAACTCATTTAGTCAACGTATGTTTTTGCACAAATGAGAAAGTTCGTATAGAGAATTTGATTTTTTTGCACTAAAGTTGGAAAATACCAGGTCTATAAGTTCATGTGGAAATCGGCACGATGGAAAAAGTTCAGTAAGAAATCGGCCATTTTCCGCTAACTTATCTTTGGAGTATGCCACATCAGATTACTCGTGTCGTAAAAACGGACTATTTAACGGTTGACTAACAATCCGTTTGGTCAATGTGTATTTTGGCACAAAAAAAAAAATTCGTGTAGAGAATTTGAATCTTTTTGCACTAAAGTTTGAAAACTATCGACCTCAAAATTTTATATAGAATTCGACACGATAAAAAGAGTTTAGTGAGAAATTGGCAGTTTTCCCGAAATGTCTCTTTATAAATCATCGTATATTATCTTTTTGTCCACATTTGTTTGATATAATTTTTGCGGGGCTGAACCGAAAATGTAAGTAATTAAGGGAGTAGAAAAGAAACGCTCCCCCAGTAAATTGCGGAAATAGAAAAAACACATAATGCAACCCAACGGCTAGTCACCTCAACGGTCGAAAATTTAAAACTTTATAATATTGAGATCTCTCGCAGTCTCTCTTCTTAAATCTCAAGTTAATCCCACATTACTTCTCCTCCGAGATTCCTATCGTCTCCTTCTTCTCATTCTTCTCCAGTCACTCCAAAAATGATGAGAGATGTATTCAGGCCGACTAAATCAGCCCCTTGTTCTCCTGCAAAGCCACTCGGTATCTCCCGCACTCAGTCTGAATCGTTTCATGCTATCCACAAAGTTCCTATTGGAGATAGTCCTTATGTCAGGGCAAAGAATGTTCAGGTGATTGTTTTATCCTTCCTTTACATCTGAATTCCATGAAATCTGAATTTATGTTCTTGGTTTGATTTGCAATTTTCTGATGAGTTTGTGTTTTTGTGGTTGATTATGGATAGTTGGTGGAGAAGGATCCGGAGAGAGCAATTCCGCTGTTCTGGAAAGCCATTAATGCCGGAGATAGAGTAGACAGTGCTCTAAAAGACATGGCTATTGTGATGAAGCAACAAAACCGCGCTGAAGAAGCCATTGAAGCGATTAAATCTCTCAGAGCCAGATGTTCAGATCAAGCCCAGGAATCTCTGGACAATATACTCCTAGATCTCTACAAGGTCATTTCCTTTCACAAAACCCTTTTGCCTATGTTCCCTTTTGCAATTGGTTAATTTTGTATTGACATGTTTAAATGGATTTGTTTTGTTGCAGAGATGTGGTAGATTAGATGACCAGATTGGACTTCTTAAACATAAGCTCTTCTTGATACAGAAAGGACTAGCATTTAACGGTAAACGAACCAAAACTGCTAGATCTCAGGGCAAGAAGTTTCAGGTCTCTGTGGAGCAAGAAGCGACTCGGCTATTGGTAAGAAGTGATTTGCAAAGTATTCATAACGTTGCAGCAGTTACCAATTTATGAGATTCTAAATTGGATGAATGGTTGATTCGTTAACAGGGAAACTTGGGATGGGCTCTAATGCAAAGAGACAACTTCGTAGAAGCAGAAGATGCATACAGGAGAGCTTTATCAATAGCACCAGACAATAACAAAATGTGCAACCTTGGTATCTGCCTTATGAAGCAAGGCAGGATTGATGAAGCCAAAGAGACTTTACGACGTGTAAAACCTGCGGTTGTAGATGGTCCTAGAGGCGTCGATTCTCATCTGAAAGCTTACGAGAGAGCGCAACAGATGCTCAATGATCTTGGATCTGAGATGATGAGAAGAGGAGGAAATGATAAGGTTGAACAGAGAAGGCTCTTTGATGCCATCTTTGGATCTTCCTCTATATGGCAGCCTCAGCCTTGTAGTGAGCAGCAGAACGTGAAGCCTAAATTGAAGCCTAGTTTGAGTAATGATGGATACGGTGACGAGAACGTGAAGATGAGTTTGCCTATTATGTGCAATGATGGATATGGTGACGAGAATGTGAAGAGGAATGTGAATCCAGCAGTAGTAAACCCATTAAGGGTTGATGCAAAACCATTCTTCTCTTCGAAGTTAATCATCAGTAACAGCGAGAAGCTGAAGAGAACGAGATCGTCGAGCCAAGCAATGGGACCTTTGGGTTGTGGTGAAAGTCATGAGGGCGAGACAAACACAAGAAGGAGATTGTCAATGGAGAAGAGGGCAACAGACTGTGGATTACCAGACAACAAAGACTTTGAAGATGCGATCATGGCTGCTGTTTTGGGGACAGAAACCAATGTGGACAAGAAGAGGCTCAAAGTTTTCCAGGATATCACTTTGTGTATCAATCAGAGTCTCTAACCAATTTATTTACTTTCTTACAATTCTAATTTATAATTCGTAAGTTTAGTGAAGTTGCAAAAAAAAGGAGATGAGCTTAATTCTTCTTGGTGATTTATTAATGTATTTGTCAGCTTAAAGTTGCTGCCATTTTTTTTCACAATTATTGTCATTGACCAATAATAAAAAATGAGTTATATATATTCTTTGTCATTCAATAATTATTGTTATTGACCAATAATAGTATTTGTAAGTGTTAAAACCTAGTGACAAGTATAAAGAGAGGAAGAAGATGACACCAAATGTTAATACTGAGTGGTCACCAATAGTAATAATACTCTATTTACCATTAAATCATCAAAGTCCAAGTCGCACCATTATTGTTTCATAACCACTCAAACGTTTTTTCTTTCACCAAACTTATATTACTTAAAACGACCACATAGAAGGTTCAGAATTTATATCACGCAAAACAAATGTAGCATTAAGAGCCAAAAGAATCATCCTCAAATCTGCAGAAAAATTGGGGAAATTAGTATCCGTTAAACCAATCATGTGTGTATATAATAATCAATTTGGCCACTTCTGGTTCCAATTTATAGGAAACGCTTGCACACTTGTCAAAGTGTAGTAAATATGTTTATTATACCTCTTCTAATCTGGCCGTTGAAATTGTATTTAGTTCCGGAAATGCCCTTATTATTCGTAATTACAGCAAATGAAACGGTGTAAGATTTGGTTTACTTGTTTTGTGAAAAACAAGTAGTCAATACAGTAATTTTCCTTTTTCTAGTCTATGCCTCTCCATTTGAAAGTTAGGCGTTTTTGGTAACTGCATTAATTCGATTCTTGTAATCTTGACTGTCAGAAAAAAGGAAAAAAGTGTATTATTGTTAATGGAATTAATCATTGGTAAATTTCGTAATAGAATAGAGTAATAAAGGTTATTTTGGTCAAACGCACATTTTAAAAAAGAAAAGAAAAAAAAAAGAAATTTAATTGGGGGAAAGGGCTCTCCGACCAAAGCCTAAGGGGTAGAGTGTGTGACTGTGTGAGGTTAAACTGAAAAAAGAATCCTATATTCCAACTACATTCCTCCACAGAAGCAAAAGTGGCCTTCAAAATCTCTTATAGTTTAGAAAAAAATAAAAAATCATCAACCTCAACATCTAATCCTAAAGTTAAACTCTTGAGTTTCAGATCAGACAAAGTTTAGATCTTTTTTCTTTTTCTTTTTCTTTTGGGTTTTGACACAAACGAGGTAAGCGCATTTCTTTCACTTCATAAGAATGGTTTTGTGGGTTCAAGTGTGAGATTTGTTGAGAAGAGAGAAAAAAAAAGAAAGAACATTTGTGTGTGTTTGAATGCATGGTTTGGTTTGAAGAAGAAGAAGAACAACAACAAGAGTAGTTAGAAGTGAAAAATGGGTTGTTGTCAGTCAAAAATAGATAGCAAAGAGATAGTATCTCGTTGCAAAGCTAGAAAGAGGTACTTGAAGCATCTTGTTAAAGCTAGACAAACTCTTTCTGTTTCTCACGCGCTTTATCTCCGTTCTCTACGCGCCGTCGGCTCTTCCCTTGTTCATTTCTCCTCCAAAGAAACTCCTCTTCACCTCCACCACCAACTTCCATCTCCATCTCCTCCTCCTCTACCTCCTGCTGCTCCTTTGCCGCGTCCTCCTCCACCACCTCTAAGCCCTGGCTCTGAAACCACCACATGGACTTCCACCACCACTTCCTCAGCTCTCCCTCCGCCGCCTCCTCCTCCACCACCTCCTCCTATGCCTTCTTCTACATGGGACTTTTGGGATCCATTTATACCGCCGCCTCCTTCTTCCTCCGAGGAAGAGTGGGAGGATGAGACAACCACCGCTACCAGAACCGCCACTGGAACCGGGACCGGTTCTGACGCTGCTGCCACAACTGCTCCGACGACAGCTACTCCTCAAGCTTCGTCAGTAGTAAGTGGATTCTCTAAAGATACAATGACGACGACGACTACAGGAAGCGAGTTAGCAGTTGTGGTGTCGAGAAATGGTAAAGATCTAATGGAGATTATAAAAGAAGTGGATGAATATTTCCTTAAAGCTGCTGATTCTGGTGCTCCACTCTCTTCTCTCCTTGAAATCTCAACCTCTATCACAGCCTTTTCTGGTCATACCAAAGGAGGTAAACAATTAGGCTCTTCTTGTAACGATTACTGCAAACGGCTTAGTGATTTTGATTTGTGTCTTTTATCTGTAGGGAAAATGTATAGTAATTATGAATGTAATCTGAATCCGTCGTCGTTTTGGACAAGGGGATTTGCTCCCAAGTTGAATGAATACAGAAATGCAGGAGTACTAATTGGAGGAAATTGCATTGTTGGTAGCCATTCCTCTACTGTGGACAGACTCTATGCTTGGGAGAAGAAGCTCTTTCAAGAGGTCAAGGTATTCACCTTATTCTTTTTTGAACTTAATTTTCATTGATTAAGTTTTAATCTTTGAACTTTACTTAGATGTATCTGTGTATGTTTGGTTTTGTGGTATAAATTTGAAATTGTTATATGTTTTATCCTCCTATCTAATTTATATTCGTTTTGAAGTTTGAATCTTGAATTTGCTTGCTTAGTTGTCATCTAAATATGGATATAAGAAATTTGGATTTTGTTTGGTTCATGTGGGCATTAAAGGTTTGTGGTGGGTCCAAGCGTGAGCATATAGTGTAAGAGACCCACGTGTGTACTAAAATCTAAAATATAAAGTGCTATGTACACTGACACTAATATATATATTGGCAAGAATTGAGTGTTTGTTGTTTTGTGAATGTGGGGTTGTTGCAGAATGCAGAGTGCGTAAAGATGGAGCATGAGAAGAAATTGGAGCAAGTAAGGAGACTTGAGATGAAGAGAGCTGAGTATGTTAAGACTGAGAAGGCTAAGAAAGAAGTAGAGAAGTTAGAATCTCAGCTCACAGTGTCTTCACAAGCTATCCAGAGTGCTTCTAACGAGATCATCAAACTCAGAGAGACAGAGCTCTATCCTCAGCTCGTCGAGCTTGTTAAAGGGTTAGTTGTGTGTATACCATTACTTCATCTATAAGCTGTTTTGGTTTCCTTCATTTGGTCAAATCTAAGCAAGGTTTTTGTGTGATCTAATGTAGGCTGATGTGTATGTGGAGGAGTATGTATGAGAGCCACCAGGTTCAAACCCATATAGTTCAACAGCTTAAGTATCTGAACACCATTCCCTCCACTGAACCCACATCCGAGCTTCACAGACAATCAACTCTTCAGCTTGAACTCGAGATCCAACAATGGCATCACTCTTTCTGCAACTTGGTCAAGGCCCAACGTGACTACATCCAGTCTCTCACGGGTTGGCTCAGATTAAGTCTGTTCCAATTCAGCAAGAATCCACTTGTTAGGAGTAGCTACGAGTCAAAGATCTACAGCTTCTGCGAGGAATGGCATTTGGCTATTGATCGGATTCCTGATAAAGTAGCATCTGAAGGGATTAACAGTTTTCTGACCGCAGTCCATGGAATTGTGGCTCAACAGGCTGACGAACATAAGCAGAAGAAGAGAACAGAGTCCATTTTAAAAGATTTTGAGAAGAAAGCGGCTGCACTTAGAGCGCTTGAGAGCAAGTATAGTCCATACTCGGTGCCTGAAAGTAGGAAAAAGAACCCGGTGATAGAGAAGAGAGCAAAGGTTGAGATACTAAAAGGAAAGGCAGAAGAAGAGAAAAGTAAGCATGAGAAGTCAGTGAGCGTGACTAGAGCCATGACTCTAAATAACTTGCAGATGGGATTCCCTCATGTGTTTCAGGCAATGGTTGGGTTTTCAAGTGTGTGTATGCAAGCCTTCGAGTCTGTATACAACCAAGCTAAGAGCATAGGTGAGGATCAAGAGGAGGTCAAGAGGTTGCTTCCTTAGAGAGAAAGCAAGATGAATCAAACAATTTTTTTTTACCCTTTGTTTTCTGTTTTTGCTTGATCGAAGCAACCCTTTCGGTAAAATGCTAGGTTGAGTTTATGCTATTTTCAAAAATGAAATTGGTTTAAAGACTTCATTGAATCATTGCTTCGAATTTCATCAATACAAGAGCATCTGGTAATCTGGTGGATGTACGTAAATTGATATAGCTATAACCTATAAGTATCTCTCAGCTCGAGCAGCAGCATTACACTTCCATTTAAGCCAAGACAAGCGCTTGTCACTTTTTAACGACAAGAATGTCTCCCTTGCAATAGAGTTATTAAAGAGCTCAAGTGCCGCAAAATAGACATTCTCTGCTAAACCAGGAATCCGATCTAGTTCTCTGATACACTCAAAAAGAGAATACCTGCTCCTCAGCTGCAACAAAGCAGCAGTCTGCAACTTTGATGCAGCTGCCATTTCATATATAGCATAAGCAATAGAAGCCTCCACGCCCCTGCGCCTTCTCTTAGGAGTAGGTGGGCAAAATGCAGGATCATCATCATCATCAAACTCGGATGAACATTCCGTTCTGGTTTCTTCGACATGGGAAAAGTTAGGATGCACTGTATTATGTTTCCCGTTTGTCATAAAATCTTCTGAGAATATCTGCCTAAGCTGCTTGTACATTGGACAAGCACTTGTTCTTATGTCCTCTGCATCTGGATACTCCTAATATACGATCAATAACATCAGCAAAAACAGATAGAGAGAGCGAAGGAATTGGAGGCAGAGCATAGAGAAAAAAAGATAAGACCTTTACATGTTGGTTCCAAGCTTCATCAGCGGCGATAACAGAACCAGAGGATTCATCAAAAACAAAGTCATTTCGAGATAGAAGTAACTCAAGGACTGCATATTGGCGTCTGAGTACAGACAATCTGGTCTTGAGATGTTCTTTATTCCATTTGAGACCACTTGTTTTGTAAAACTCATGGGATACAAAGTTCCAAACTTTATTAGGGAAAGAATTGTTCACTCTGTTTCCTTTAAGAACTTGATCGACTAACAAATCTGTTAGTAGCTTCGTTAGGAATGGCGTCCACTTTGGCTGCTCATACAGTTGTTCACCGGAGATTCGAGTCGCCATCTATAGATTCAGACACAAAACAGAACTGTAACATTTTTACTCGCAAACCCGAAGGAAAGTCAAATTCATGAGTAACCTAAATCACAAGCATAGCTGCCGAGAGATTGAGTAGCTCAAACCCTAATCGATCACATCAATTAGATAATGATCGTAGAACCTCACCTCAGAGGGGACGGTCTCAAACTTCGAAAAAAAAGGCGTCATGGACAAGAGCAGCCCGAACAAAAGTAATTAGCTTTTAAACCGTTCATTTGCGTCTTCTTGCAATTGGGTCTCAGCAAGTTGGGCCTAACTCGGTAATGGGCCGAGAGGTGTCAACAAGCCCAATCGATTATTTATCGTTGATGACTAGTATTCCCATTGCTGAGTTGGTAATCTCGTCTAGGTTGGATTAAGGGTTCCATTGGACATTTGTTGTATATTAAGGGTTCCATAATTGAGAGAGTGAACATCATTTTCAAACAAGCCTAGTTGCCTACAACACCGCCTGAGAGTCTGAGACATTACAGTTCTAAAGTTCAATTTCTTCAGGGCGATGAAATCAGTCATTAAAATTATCTGTTGAATGAATAGTTGGGATTTTGTAATATCTATCTCCTAGCTTTATGAATTGGCCAAGAGTTATTTGAGAAAAGGACCAACTGTTGTAGTGGGTAATTTTAGATGGTTTGGTTTTGATGTCTTTGATATATGCTTAAATTGTATGGTCCCATATAACAACTGCAACAAGCCATGTAATCGTTTATATTTTATCAATAACGTCAAATACTGATTTTAAAAAGGGTTCATTAGAGTATGTTAAAAGATAGGATTTTCATAAGAGAAGAACAAAGTCCCTATGCAATTGGTTAAATCAATCAGTAGGAGTGACCCACCTACTTATTATTAACTTTGGACAATTGTTTGTTAGTGAGTTAGTTATAGGGGATTGCTTAAAGAACAAAGCAAGTTTAATGATAATTTAACACTCTCATGAATCATGATTTAGACGCAACAGAAGAAAAGAATGAAATGAGATTGTGCGGGCGGCAGAAAAAGACAACTCTCTAATTGAATTTCCCATAAATAAACACAAAATCGATTGGTAAGTTTCATATTGTTTTGTTGTTGGTTTTTGAAAGCTATTAAAAGAGGAAACCCACAATAGTCGGAATTAGAAAGAGAGTTTGATTGGCGAAAAATTGATTATTTGTTCCAGCAGAGAACCTTTCAACGCCAAATTTCCCGGCCAAAGCTAACTAAACTAACTCTTTGTTTTTTTCGTTTCTTCGTTTCTGTCATCTTCCAATTTTCCTGTTTTTTTGGTTATGTTGCTTCCTCTCTTTCTTTAGGTGAATAGGGTTTCTAATTTCTGGGACAAAGTCCGTTCCTTTCGAATCCGCAATGCCCAGATGGTTGATTAACAAAAAATAGCAAGAATTTCCAGTTTCAGGCCTGTTTTAGAAGAGTTCTGAAGATCTGAAAGGATAAATCTTTGAGCTCTTTTTTTTTTTTTTTTTTTTTTTTTTTT
>OVAX01000584.1:18901-73614 GCA_900406405.1 Lepidium africanum
TTTTTTTTTTTTTTTTTGTATTTGCTTTCAGTTTTCTACTTTTATTTGTATGTTTAAATTTCCCTGAAATTATATAATATTGGAGGGAAACATGAGCGCTTCGAGATTCGTAAAGTGTGTGACGGTTGGTGATGGAGCTGTCGGAAAAACATGTTTGTTGATATCTTACACAAGCAACACTTTCCCTACGGTTAATTTCAATTCTCTTCATGCTTCATGTTGCTTGATCTTCATTAGTAGTTAGTACAACAACATATCTCATGTTCTTGGTTTCTTATATTTTCAGGATTATGTGCCCACAGTTTTCGATAACTTCAGTGCAAATGTGGTGGTTAATGGAGCCACTGTGAATCTTGGATTGTGGGATACTGCAGGTGATTTCATATTACAAATCTTGTTTGAAATTTGGGATTTTTGTGTTTCTTTACGTTTGGATATGAAGATTTTGAAACTTTTGGGGATGAAAAATAACAGGACAAGAAGATTACAACAGATTAAGACCACTGAGTTACCGTGGAGCAGATGTTTTCATATTGGCTTTTTCTCTTATCAGTAAAGCCAGTTATGAAAACGTCTCCAAAAAGGTATAAACTTCATCAATCTTTCTTTCATATATATGCATGTTTTATTGGGTTTCTTCAGAGTTGTTAACTCTCTCGCAAAATGTGTTTTGCAGTGGATTCCTGAGCTGAAACATTACGCGCCTGGTGTCCCCATCGTCCTGGTTGGAACAAAGCTTGGTGAGCTTTTTTTACATTTGTGTTTCCTTATCTGGCGTCTTTAGTCTACTAGTTGCTGACTGAGTTAATATTGCTGCTCTCTAGATCTTCGAGATGATAAACAGTTCTTTATCGACCATCCTGGTGCTGTCCCCATTACTACTGCTCAGGGAGAGGAACTGAGGAAGCAAATAGGAGCACCCACTTACATCGAATGCAGTTCCAAGAGTCAAGAGGTACATTGATTACTGTACTCTTAAGACAAATCTCAAATGTTAATATGTTAATGTTTGATAATGTGAGATTGCAGAATGTGAAGGCGGTGTTTGACGCAGCGATCAGAGTGGTTTTGCAACCCCCGAAGCAAAAGAAGAAGAAAAACAAAGCGCAGAAGGCATGCTCCATTCTGTGAAGAAAATGGAGACCTTTGTTATTATATATTTGGTTTTGGTTTGTTAATCTTCTAACAATGAATGAATCATCAATGTGTGAAATAGACAGACACTCAAGTTCGGTTGCTCTTTTTCTTTTTATGTTCTTAATATTAATGGAGTTTGTTCAAAATCAAAAATCTTTTGCTTCTGCAATTCAGCCCCATCCACAATCATACAGAGACTAAACATTTTATCAGTCAGTTACAGTTCCAACATCTTAATTTGATCATAGTTTGTAACTTTGTATGTGTGTATCCATCAGACATGTTTATTGGTAAAGGAAACGTAATGATACAAGTGTTATTTCACAAGACTGCTCTTCATGCACTCCAACAAGATGAGACGAGAGGCCATGATTTATTGATGATGAGCCTAAAGAATGCAAGAAAAAAGATTTATTCAAACCATTCGATTTTGATTTTCTCGTATTTCTCACTCATGCCACCATCTTGCTGTCTCTGAAACTCCATGTAACGCAGAGTGCTCTCCATGAATGACCCTGCGCCTGACTCAACCTTACTCGTCTCGCTACTGATTAATTTAGCTAAGCTCTGGATTGTTTCGCCTGTTACTTGCGGAATTCCTTTCTCCACGAAATAGAGATACCTGAATTTCAACCATTAAGAGAAAGTGGAAGCAAAGTACAAAAGTACAAGCATTTTGCAGCTTATAGGTAGTAAATAGGCGCAGCTAAAAGAGAAACTTACTTATTCAGCAGTTCGACATATAGAGCCACCGACCCAGTGCTACTGGTACCACGGGATGCATTGGCCATTTGTTGAACAGCATCTGCAATTCTTTGTGCCCTCTTCAGGCAAAGCACAACCCTGGTCTCCCAACAAAACAACCAACTCTCAGAATGCGTCACCATTTGTTTTCCCTTCTTAATTGAGTACAGCTCCAAATATCGACTTTGAGATTTAGTATACAGAGTATGCATGCATATGTACATACCTTTCTCCATCTTTCAGGTTCTCACACTCATCAGCCCAAAAGAGATGTGCACATTCATACAGAGCTCTACACTGATCTGGCTTCCTAAGGAGTCTTGCAGAGTACTACAACAAAATAATTTAGCCTTGTTAGTATTCAGGGTAGCACTCACTTACTCAACTGAATTGTCCGGAAAATACCCCAGTGGCCTTGTGAGTAAGAATATCTCTGTTCTCAACATTAAATACACGCATCCGCTGGAGTGTCCCTATTATTAAATGTAGTGCTGTTACTTGTGCCTTTGAATCCTAAAACACCAAAAGATATAAAGCCACGTCAAGGTATTTCTTGTAGAAAGTCGCCCGTTGCCTCCAGATAAATTCACTTACTGAAATTTCTTCTTCATACAGAAGATATGCCTTTGTGAAGAACTCATAAGCAACTTCTTCTAACTCACAGTCATTTGCTACCTGAGAACTCAATAAAAGAGATTTTCAGTTAATGCTCTATCTATATTGTTGGTATTGGACTATTAATAGTGGATAAATCAAACGATCATATACCTGAGCACATTGCAAGTAGAGGCGCAATGCCAAATCAGATGCAGAAACATCAGATAGAGCTTCCACGGTCTGTAAGAAAATAGAAATTCAAAGTTGATTGGCATCATCATAATTCTGGCTAAAGAAAATAACTATTTTTCACTGGGATAAAGCCAATGATGTTTACAAGGAAACTTAACCGCCCTCATTCTTTTCTAAAATTTAAGATGTTTGCACACTTGCCTCATTTAAAAGCTGTAGAATTTTCTTCGGTGTTGCAGATGCATCTTCTCCAAATGGGTTTTCATCTCCACCTGGCAGTCGCCGAATTAACTGTGCAAGCATATCAACACAATGTGCGTAGTTCCAAATTCAAACACACTGTCTATACAAATTGGAAATGACACAACCATTCCGAACATTAAACAGAACTTATTCTTCTTTCCAATTTGGAGATGGAGTAAAGAAGTGATCAGTTAAAAACCTTGAGAGCAGAAAAGAAAAGGGGTGGTATCGTAAAAGGTAAACGCCTAGGTCCTCCAATCAGGATGTGTTTCCTTACTGTGAAAAAAATCTGTAGTCGGGTAAAAGCATTAAGAATTACAACACAGGCCATATGAATATTAGCGTCTCTATTAGATATAACACAAACCTTAGACATTTCTTTTGGATCATCGTTGTAGAGCATGTGAATAAGCCGTGCAATAGAGTTCTGCTCTTCCTGGAAATCTTCTTCATCAATCTAAAACTCAACAAATTATACCGTTTGAACCCGTGTCAGGTACAATAATAGATAAGTTATCTAAAGAAAAAATTACTCTTTCAAGTGACTATAATGTACTGTTAACACAAATGCAAAAGTAATTAACGATCAAGGATTCTAGCACCTCATTATCAATTGCCCCGTCAAAGTCCTTGATGAGACCCTTTGTCAGTTCAAACAATGCATCAACCTGCAAAAAGCAACAATAGGAAACGTTTTATTGATAGAGAACGTTGAATAAAGTGAGGAAGGAAACACACACCTCAGAAGCAGTAGTAATGTGAGTATCGTTTTTCAAAACGCTCTGAACTATAATCATTGCCATTGCTTTGTTTGTCTCATGGTCAAGGTATTCCATCACTCGATGGTAGTTAGTAAGCTTCAAAATAGTTCCGACATTATTATACTTCTCCAACGGAGCACTAAGAAATGCCACGATCTGTTTTGCTGCCTTGTCATCACAAAGCTTTCCTGTGGCAGATAGTTGAGTAACACAAGATCCCTAAAGAAAAAGAGACAATAATGCGTACTTGCAACTTTCAGAACTGTTCAAATATACATAAAAACATAATACACATGAATAAAGTTAACATGCATAAAAAGTAATATACCAAAACTTGGTCTACATAGTCTAGACGATCGGAATAGACATGGAGAGTGAATTTCAGAAGAAACAAATACAACGATACAGATCCTGAGGCTGGCAAGTCCACCTGTGCTTCTACAACCTGAATTATAACATAAGATGTAGACTCAATTAACAGTATATAAACACAACTGTGAAGAAATTATCAAAGTGATACAATGAGATAAACTCAGGGAAGCAGAATCTATACAATACACAATAGTGCGGAGATTAAAGACTTTTCAGCTGTTTCTAATACTAGCCGCCCTCATAAATAACTTACATTCAAATTTCAATTTAGTTATCCCTTTTGACTTTTATGATAAGATGCAAAATTTACCTTCCCAATGGCATAATTGAACTTTGAAAAGGCTTCTACTTGCAGGAAATTAGGCAATGCTTCCACACTAGATGCAGCATAGTTTGAAAGCCTTTCCATTAGACCCGAAAGGACAGTCTTAATATCAACAGAAGGCTGGAAAACACAATGACAAAAAGGAAACATCTTCTGACGGGATGAGTTTTCTCATTACCAGGCTTATCGTTTATCAGACACTACATATCAAGAAGAGGTCGGTTACAAAACAGTACCAGAAGTTGTGGACAAGCTCCCAACAATACATCGAGAGTTTGGAGGTGGAAGTCATCAGGAAAGACTTGAATAATGCAATCCATTAGGTAGCATTGTGCAAGTTCATCCTTACAGTTGACAACCTATTTCAACATAGTGATACATGAATCAATTCTAGAAACAAGTACAGGGAAGCTTGGATGCTGAAACTATCTTAAGGAAGAGAAAAACCAAACCTGCTCCAGTATTCTGGGAAGAACAGTATCTCTGTAGATTCCAAGGTCAACACCTTCCAATTGACTCAGCACATGAAGGTTCTTCCCAACCTAAACAGGCGGTAAAGAGAAGAAAAAAGGTGTCTCTCAGAATATAGTAAGAATCAGTACATCGAAAATTCTAGATGAGCTACAAGTTAATGCTATTACGAGATCACGCAGTGCATTCCTTTCTTTCTCCCGTTTCTCCTTCTCCCGACCAGATCCCTGGATACCAGAGAGTCTCAACTCAGGTTCGGTTAAGTTCAGTAGGGAAAATTCACAAAGAGTAGACAATAGCATGACCAGACATTGGAGTCTCACAGTAGCAATCACAATCAGTACACACATGCTGGATAGCAGAAATATGTCATTAGTATTTCCAGACCAACCTGATGTTGCATACGGACCCACAGTTTGTTCATCTCCGTAAAATTTTGAAGCACGAACTCTAAAGCATCCATGTGTGCATCAGCATCTCTGGAAAAACAGTAAAACAGTCACATATTTACTTGTTTTCCCTAACTTAAACAAAAATCACCTAAGAGCAGGTTGAACGAAAACTAAGTTGTGTGACCTTACCTTTCCACCTCTGAACCAATGCTAGGCAATTTATCCCTAGTAACTTGAGCAAGGTAACTTCTCAAGAAAAGACCACGCAAAGGATGTTGAACAGCTCGGCACATTTCAATAAGATCCTTGAGTATATCCGTGGCAGTAACGTCCTTAGATTTGATATATACAGATCCTATGGTACAGAGAAGATACCTAACATTCGATTGATTAGTATGTATCTATATAGTTAAAATCCGAGGGTGCAAAGGACAATGCATTACTCTAAACGGAAAAACTTACAATCTTGGCAAAATGTTACCGGCATGCTGCACTAACTCGTAGAGCTCTGCAACGGAGCAACCAAGTCCTGTCTCTTCCCTAAAGAATATCTCTAATTTCCCCAGTTCATTAAAAGCCCGAATGTCTGAAAAAGTCAGATCACAGAAAGAAAATGAAAATCACACAAAACTTCTGTTCTCCGATTCCAAAATTGCGAATGAAAAATTAGAGGAAGAGGTTAACGAACGACTCACAGAGTTCATAGTATTTATGAGGAGAAAGCTTGGAAGTACGAAGCTCGCCGAGCATCTGACCAGAGAACTTAAGAGCGTCTTTAAGATTGTTGGAGTCCTGAGAAAATAATTGTAGATTCATTAATCTAGAAGTTAGGGTTCCCAATGCGACGATTCCGATGAGAAATAGATTGATGAAGAAGACATACGATTGCGCGTTGCATGTAGAAAGCATTTTGCTTAACGGCGGCGGTGGCGGCGGCAAGCCACTTCTCATCGTCGTCGGCGATCATTCTGTTTCTCACTACGACTGTACAGAGGAAGTCTCAATTTTTGTTCATCATTAAACTTTACCTTTTTTTCATACTTAGATTAGCATGGTGGTAACTAACTACGTTTATTATGTAAGCTCGTAATTTCAATTTCTTAAAACAGATCACATGATTCACATCATCCTTTTTGTTCCTCCCAGTGATTGTCTTATTAAGAGCTTTTCTCAATTTTATGAAATTGGCAAATTTGACCCCAAAAAACAAAATTGTGACAGGATCAAATACAATCAGAGAGACCATAACTTTTCTTCTTTCCATTCTAAACAGAATTACCGACTCTCGTCTCCAAAAACAGTGTACATTATAATCATGTCAGTATATCACTGTAGCATGTCTCTAAGGTAGTCTCAGTGGTAATGTCTTCTGCGTCTTTGCATCCTAGTCTCAGGCCATGGACTATCTCCTTCAAGTCCACAAGGCCACACCCGGGAATTCGTCCTATTTTCCTCTCCTTCACCATCTCTCTCACTTTATCAACATCCTCCCACCGTCCCGTAACACCGTATATGTTCATCAGCAAATGGTAATACTTGTAGTTCAGAGGATCTGTCTCTATCAAAGACTTCGCAATGCTCTCCCCCAGAGCCGGGTTCCCAGTGAACCGCGATGAGCTGAGCAAGTTGGCCCATTTTGCGGATTCTGCCATTACATCTTCCTCTGCCAGATTCTTCAGAGTTTCCTCTGCTTTTTTAGGGAACCCAGCGTTGGAGTAAAGATTAGCCATGCACCATTGGTGTCCAAAGTTGGGTTTGATTTGGAACTCATCAACCATCAAGGCGTAGTAGCTTTGTCCTCGAGAAACAAGCCCAGCTCTAGCACAACCACAGAGAATACCAATAAATGTAACTTCATCGGGTCTGACCATACCATTGATCATAGCTTCGAATAACTTGAGCCCATCTTCAGGATCGCCATGAAGACAATGTGCCAATATCATCACATTCCATGTAACTTTGGTCCTAAGGGGTAAACTGTTGAATATTCTACAAGCTAAATCTATTTCCTTGCACTTCCCATACATGTCAATAAGAGCTGTATCAATGAATACACTTGAATTCAGAAAGGTTCTTATCAAAGAAGCATGGACCGACCTACCTTCTTTTAATCTAGCTGATCTGCCACAAGCATTCAACAACAAAACTAAGGTACTCCCGTTTCCTCGTAACCCTGATCCAGCCATCTCACGGAATAAACTAATGGAAACTCCGGGATTGTTGGCATCCAAATACGCACGTATCATAATATTCCAAGAAATCATGCTTTTCTCGGGCATTTCATCAAACAACTTGTGACCATACAGAAGATCACCGTTTCTCACCGCACCAGCGATTAAAGAGTTCCATGACACAATATCTCTTTTCGGAATTTCAACAAACAACTTCTTGGCAAGATCCAAGGCACCGCAACAAGTATACAAATGAATTAACGAATTTTGAACAGGCAAAACTTTATCGCATCCATGCTTAATGGCCTGCCCATGACACATTTTACCAGAATCAATACAACACGTCTTCTCGATACAACTAATCAAGGAGACGAAGGTGTAAGTATCAGGAACAAAACCAAATCTCAGTATATCAAAGTAAAACCCCAAAGCTTGTTTCGGAGTTGAAGAGGTCAAATACGTCTTAAAGACAGGATTTGCGCAATAAATTTTGCCAATGCTGCGGAAAATCGAAAGTGTGTAACTGGTGTCACCAAAACGCGAAGAACACTTGAACAATCTAATAGCCCAAGATGATTCCCAGAAGTTACCGGAGGCGATTAGCCTCGCGTGGACTTGGAAGAGGTGTCTAATAGAAGTGGACTCGTCGAGAAGTTTAAAGCCCTTAAGTAGACCCGGAACGGGTGCGATAAATCTGGATGTGACGAATTGGCGGATAGAAGAAGCTCTTGCCATTCATGTCCAGCTTGGATCCTTAGATTTGATGAGTCAGGGCTGGATTCAGAAATCGCCATTAACTAACGATCATGTCTATGTCAAAGACTCAATCGATTACAGATGGAGAAGAAGAAGAAGAAGAAGAGGAAGACGACGACGACGACGAATGTATCCGTGCGGCGAAGGAGAATCAGTGTAAAACCTGAGAGGAAACCTTCTGAACGCAAGGGAGAGTTCCGGTTTAGCTGAATCAAGTAAAAAAAAAGGTTCCTGGAATAACAGAAGTAAAATTAGAGGGTCCAGTCCAGTCTCTGTGACAGATATTTACATAGAGTTCGAAAAAGTGAAAAACCGAATTCAGGAACATTTGTAAAATTTTGAAAAAAAAAACAAGATTAGAAAATGGTTAGAATGAGATGAGGCACCTGACGACCTAATTTTAGTTTAGATGGAGTTACAAGATTAATTAATGGGAGACAGAGACATTGACCAATAACAAACAGATCTATTATTAAGAGAAGCTAAATCATCTAGACAGTCTTCTTAGCTTAATATCTCTTTTGTTTAAATCCAGACAGATACACATTTATCTAAATGTCCGAATGAGATGGAGCCTGTAATTGGTATTTAGAATGTGATCTGCATGAATAAGGAAAAAGCAAAAAAAAAAAAGAGGAGAAGAGAAGGTGATACGTAGAGAAAAAAGGAAGGTGAGAAGTAAGGATCTGTTGTTGGTGTGTGAACATAAAAGAAAAGTGTTTTAACGTACATTGTAATCCATAGAACAGGAAACCTTGCAAATCACGCAACAGTGACCAACCCTCTTTTATCGATCTCCTATACACACGCCTCTTCACTCTGTTAAATTGATAACACCCAAGTTCAGAGACTCCAGAGAAGAATAACAATGAAGATGGGCCTGCAAAAGTTGCTGGCTTTCTTGTACCCAAGCGTGAAGGGAAGAGGAGAGGAAGAGTGCTGCAGTGTGTGTTTGATGAGAATGGAGGATAAAGATGTCATCAAGTCCCTACCTTGTTCCCATGAGTTCCATAGTCTCTGCGTCGACACATGGTTTCATGTCAGCCGCAAGGTCTGCTGTCCACTCTGCCGCTTTTCACCTGCCACCATCATTCTCCCTGATGAACTTCTCCTCTGGTTCTCTTCTTTCCATTTTTGATTCCCTCTTGTTTTTTTTTTTTTGCTTTTCTTTTTTATGGAAATCGAACGTCTTTTTCCTTGTAATACTACCACAAACTCTCTTGTAGTTTCAAAGGGAACGTCTAAGAAGTTTGATTTCTCTCTGGAAAAAGATAGCAAACAGCATTCATCCATATTGATATTATTATTCTCAGAACAAAAACAAAAGAGCAAGACTGTAATTATGTTGATGCAGCACCAATGACCTCCTCCTCTTGCGACAGTCAAAAAAATAAAGCAATGTACAGCAAGCACATAACATATTAGAAAGGGGAGGTGATACCTCGTTACGGCTACTTGGCTCCAGATTTTCTACTTGCTCTGGAGATCATGTGGTTATTCTTCTCTGCTCCAGCAGGACGACGACTGTAAATGCTTCCCTGTATCACGATACTATGTATACTTTGTCCCAATCACTTTGCCTACAATTATAAACTCATCCAGTCATCCTGCGTATAAACACTTAGGACCAGCACTAGTACTATAACTTACGTAGGGTTGAGAGCTGTATTATAAAACAAAACTATTGGGAGGATAAGACCGTTTTCAACCCAAAGTAATCCTCTCACGATCAAATACAAAACGGTAGCCGGACATGACATTCTCTGCAACCACCAAAATATGAAATGCACTCAACACATGCTCTGTGTTGTATTTTTTGTCTCTGCTTCAGTTCTATGCATAGAATGTGGCAACGTAAAACTGATTCCGATGTGGTCAGATGTTTAATACGTATGTATACCCTTTCACCTCATTCTGGAAGAGACAAGACATGTTTGACACTTTGTAGCACAAACATACGTTGTAATAGGGAGATAACATTACCACTTTCAAACCAATGAAAACATTGTTTTGCTCAGATTATTATTTTATGAGCATTCAAACTAACACAAAATGAAAGGCTCCTGTGTATCAGAGGAAGGCCAAAAGAGCTAGGAGAAGTAGGAGTTGAGATGCAAGAGGGATGAGATCGGCTGCACCACTTGTGCCAGAGTTTTGTGTGGAGTTATGAGGGTCTATTGGGGGAGGTGACACTGAAGCAGTAGAAGGTGGTGGATTGGATGCTTTTGGTGGAGGAGCTTCGATCTCTGGTGGTGGAGCAGGCTGAGATGCTAAGCTTTCATCTTCAAAACCTGGAATAAACACAAAGCACTTCACTAGTAATGTTTTGTACCTAGGTATATATACAGTCACTTCCTGACTTGATCACTTACAATTAGACAGCTTCCAACCCAAGATCATCCTCTCACAGTCAAAGACAACCCGGTAGGCCGACATGAAGTTCTCTGTAACCACCCAAATGTGAAATGCATTCAATATATGCTCTCTCTTTTATGCGTCTCTGCTTTTATTCTATGCACTGAATGTGGTACAGCGTAAACTCAGTATTGAGATACTTACGTCCGATAATGTTAAGCTTGAAATTCACGCTCTTCAGAATACCCAAGCAGTACATAGCGCTGTTGTCCTGTTTTTAAGGTTGAAAGGAGATGTAGGAAAAAATCAAATGTATATCAATACACTTATCCGTGAAAACTATGTGAAATTGGAAGAAAGAAAGAAAAAACAATCATGTCTTGCCTCATTCCACACCACGAAAAGCGGATTATTCAGAATCATTAGGGATCCTCCAACAAAACTCATCCCTACTCTGGGGTATTTAAAGGTTGTAATGTTTGGGCTGCATGTAATGAAGACGAACATCAGAATTCACAATGTGGAACAGAGAAATGCTATTTTACAGATTAATTTGCTGGTTCAACTATTCCATACACGTCATTTGTTCTAACATGCAATCTTTCCCAGCTTTCTTATTTTATATATGTTCTTGAATTCGTTTAGAGTCCAATACATTCTACTATAAGCAAAAAGCATATAACGAGTGCACGCAAGACCTTGAGTCGTAACAGAACTCGAATGGAATCTCAGGATCAATTGAGCGACGCTTGTCAGTGACATTACCATCAAACTACAAAAGTAAAGGAATGAAGGTCATGTGATATTAGAGAATGACATTCCTTCCACCAAGTCTTCATTTCACCGCCCACTATAAATATTACAGATATGAGATATCAGATGATTCAACCGTACAAATTGTCTTGAATGATGGAAATTCACTCAGATATGGTATTGGTATAGTGAACTTGATACTGCAGTATTGGAATAGGTGATTAGTCTGATTTAAGGCACTTACAGCCTTGGTAATAAGACTATACGCTGGCTCCATCAAGTGTGAAAATGATGTGCCAGTGTCGAAGAGAGATAGCATCTGAACCCCGAGATCATCTACCCCCACTGATACTTCGGTCACATTCACAGCATATGTCGGACTAGATTTCATTTGGGATAACAAAAATCACGAGAGACAAACAGAATCGGTATAGATAAATTGTACAAAAACTAAGTGCTGTTAAATCAAATTGGATTTGACTACGTACATTGGTTTGGTTGGAATTAGTGGCGTCTCCAGTTGGTCGGTGTAGCCTTTGTCTCCGAAGCTGATTCTTCCGACAATGCTAATGACATTCCTGAAACACATTGAGAAAGAATTTGAAGTGATATTTGCTTTTGCCAGCACACTCAGAACAGAGTAGTCTTCCATACCAAGCCCAAGAAGACCGTTAATAGCCATACAACTCGGGAGAGCGCCTGTCTGATTCTGACCGCAACTGCATTGCAAACACATGTGAGTTCAAGAGAGGCAAGATAGAACCTTTACTTGTTTACTTTCTACAGTGTTCAGATCCTAAACTAACATAAGTCTTATTGGTAATTGGTTTTGCTATGCATACCACCAATGTATAGATTGGTTTACAGATTTAGGGATCTTTTTCACGGCTTTTAACACGTAAAGAACATATTCCTTACAGATTAAAGTAGTGGCAGGGTGATTTTTGTTAAGAAAAGACATACCCGAGCGTGATATTAGCTTTAACAGGCTCTAAATCAGTGTCCTCTGTGACCAAATGCAATACATCCTCAAACAATGTCCCACTGGTGACTGAGGCATTAGAAAGGTACTGGACCTGATAAGGGCAAATACTTGCAGGAGAAGAACATCCTCTCAACCCAAAACAACGCTTGTCACTGCAACTAATGCTTGAACTTGTAGAAGATGCGTTGGAGCTGTATAGATTGAGTGGTATACTCTGCGTCAAAAAAGATAAGAGTTAGAGGAAAATGACAGTTGAGGAAGTTATATAGCTGAAAAAGAGTGTCTGCTTTTCAGAGGAAGAAGGTACCTGTGAAAGTCCAATGTCTTTCAAGTCGCGGATACAAGTGGAACCGCAATTGCAAGGCAACCAAAACAAATCGCTTCCGGTGTCCAGAGCCACCAGGTACCATGTGGCTGGTGTTCCCACAGATACATTGGCGTAATGCAGGCTGAGGCCACATAGATATACAAATCACAATTCGATAAGCAATGGAGTCAAGCATCAATCATGATAGAATATGGTCGCATTAAAGAAATAAATAAATTCTTAATAATCAAGAGGAGATAAGCATTACGATCCTAGAAAGCCGATTGAAATCGTGCGGTTTCCCCGCATGAACGTGACGGAAGGTTCTTCGTAGTTGGAGGCAAGACCTCGACCTCTGATCAGGCGATCACGGAAGGCCAAAACCTTAAAGTATTCCAAACTTCCCTTTTCTGGCACTAGATTTTCAATCCCAAGAGTTTGCTTGACTGTATCAGAGAATATGTGGTGAACTTCAAAGCTGAACGTCCAAGCAGCCTCACATCTCTCCAATTCCCAATACACTACAAACACAGACAATAACACAAACACTTGGCGTGCAAACTCCATGACTGTTGTTTCTTTCCGAGACAACAAGTAATCCTTCTACCTTCTCAGATAGCAGTATTCAACGGGGAAAATCCCGTAATTGTAAGGGTATTGAAGAAAGGAAAAAGTCAACAGCTACACTCGTTCGTGTTGTTCCAGAAAAGTAAAGAGAGGCTGATTTGATTCTTCGACATAATACTTGGCTAACTGGAGTAGTAGCCTTTATTTTCATCTTTGTCTTTCTTTCCTGAGGCTGATGGTTGCCGAGGCCAGAGGTCTCTTATCCGGAGGAAGACAACTTCTGAAATTAGCCGTTGTAAGTCAACTCTTTTCTTTTTGCGGAAAAAGCCACTTTATGCTTCATATTTTTCACTTAATTCCTTCTATTATATTCTGTTTTATTCAAAAGAAACAATTTATTTTCCTCTGTTTTTCTTGGTGATATAATTTCCTATTGGTAGACAACATTGTCGTTGATTTTGATATCAATCTGTATACTTTCATCACATCAACAGAACTTACAACCAATCTTCTAACGAGACAAAACAGGGTTTGACGGATACATCTCCTCCATGCAATGACAGAACATATCAATACAGTTTACATAACATTCATAACAAAGAGACAAGATAACAACTTTCCAAACCAATCAACATTGTTTTGCTCATCAAACGAAGTTTATTTATTAAATGAACACAATGTGGTCAATCAAACACAAAATCAATGACCTCTGTGAATCAGAGGAAGGCCAAGAGAGGTAGGAGAAGTAGGAGTTGAGATGCAAGAGGGATGAGACTAGCTGCACCATTTGTGCCAGGGCTTGTGGTGGAGCCACGAGGATCATCGACTAAGGTTGGTGGAGGAGAAGTCTCAGCATCAAGAGCAGGAGGAGTAGAAAGAAATGGTGGAGTGAATAATCTTGGTGGAGGAGCTTCCACTTCTGCTGGTGGAGGAGACTGAGATACTAAGCTTTCATCTTCAAAACCTGCAATTAACACAAAACACTCCATTAACAACAGTTTGTTCCTCAATATATACAATCACTTCATGATTTTTTCACTTACAATTAGACCTCTTCCAACCCAAAATCATCTTCTCCCGATCGAATACAACGCGATGGCCCAACATTATGTTCTCTGCAATCCACAGATACTCTCATTATGCATAAATATATAAATTGTACATCGGTATTGACTGTTGAGATACTAACGTCCAATGATGTTAATCTCGCTCTTCAGAATACCCAAGCAATACATCACACTACCAGCCTGTTAATCGTATTCAAAACCAAAAACCAAAATGTAAATATATCATATATGTAGTAATTCAACATTAGAAAGAATAACCAAACACCATGTCTTGCCTTAGTCTTCGTTGTAAAAAATGGATTCTCGAGAGTCATTTTGGATCCTCCTCTGAAAGTCATCTCTAGTAAGGGAAAGGTAATGATTGTAGTATTTGGACTGCAAGTAAAGAGAAAGATTCAATGTTTCCTATCTTTCATACTCTTAGGTTTTCTTGCGTGCGTGAAAAGTCTCAACACATGCTTACTAAAATGGGCAAAACCAAAAGTGTGAGCATTACCTTAAGTCGTAACAGAACTCAAACGGGAGCTCAGGATCAGCTGGACGTCGCTTGTCCTCAACAAGATCGTCAAACTGCAATAGTAAGAGAATGGACGTCATGTGATGTAATCTTGATCATAAGATTACATAATTAATCGAATTTTATCACTTACAGCTTTGGTAAAAACACCATATGCAGGCTCTATTAATTGTGTAAAAGTTGAGCCAGAGTCGACTTTTGCAGAGAAGCTAACATCAACAGGATCTCCTCCAACTGATGCTCCTATCACACTCACAACGTATGCCGTACTAGTTTTCATTGATGGAAACAGAATTAGTGAATATAGCGCATCAGGTTAGAAAACCTAGTCGCTGTTAATCTGGAATTTACTTCGTACCTTGTTGCAACAGAAATGAAAGGAGTTTCGTCTTGGTCTGTGTAGCCTTTGTCTCCAAGACTGATTCTACCGACAACGTCGATGACACGGCCGAAACACATTGAAAAGGAATCTGCGGTGATGTTGTCTTTTGCCAGAATGCTCGGAACAGAATAATCTTTCATACCAAGCCCGAGAACACCGTTCACAGATCTACGTGTCTGGAACGATCCTGTCTGATTCTGACCACAACTGCACCACAGATATGGATTCAGTTCTCTGGCATCTCCTTGGTTGCCTCATAGGTTATATTCCAAACAGAGGACAATTGAGATTACATGTTCTAAGAGAGCAAACAACCTAGACTTTTCACATATCCAAAATTTCATTTTATCCCTTCTGATTACTAGTTTGTTAGGCACTTAAGTTGCTTCAGAAATTTTTTCATGACATAAACAGAGAAAAAAGGTCATTACTTACCCAAGCGTGACATTAGCTTTGACAGAATCTAAATTTTTGTCATCTGTGACAAGATGCAATACATCCTCTAACAAAGTCCCTGTGCTGGATGTGGTGGTAGAGTCAGAAACCTGATAAGGGCAAATACTTGCAGTAGACGAACACCCTTTCGATCCAAAACAACGCTTGTCACTGCATGTAATGCTTGAACTTGTAGAAGATGCGTTGGGGCTATATAGATTGAGTGGTAAACTCTGTATCAAAGAAAAAAAACGAAAAATGTTAAAGAATATATAACCTCTGAAAGAAAATGTTAGTCTTCTTGGAGAACGAAATGGTACCTGTGAAAGTCCAGCATCTTGCAAGTCACGGATGCAAGTAGTACCACAATTACAAGGCAACCAAAACAAGTCGCTGCCGGTATCCAAAGCCACCAGGAACCAAGTTGTTGGTGTTCCCACAGAGACATTGGCATAATGCAAACTAAAACCATATAAGATACAAATTGTTAGATGGTGACATATCCCACATCAGAAGTTGAGGTCAAGATGAGAAGAGAAATTACAATCCCAGGAAACTGATGGAAAGTGTGAGGTTTCCGTCCATGAAAGTGAGTGGGGGGTCATCATTGTTGGAGGCAAGACCTCGACCTCTGATCAAGCGATCATGGTGGGCCAAAAGCTTGTAGTAATCCAAACTACCTTTTTCCGGCACTAGATCGTTAGACCCAAGATTTTTCCTGACCGTATCAGAAAGCATGTGGTGAACTTCGAAGCTAAACTTCCCACTAGCCTCACATCTCTCAGATATCCAACCCACAAGTAACACAAACAGTAATACAAACACTTTACGTGCAACATCCATGACTATCCAATAACGCAAAAAAAAAAAGCTCCTGGAGTCAACGTCCTTTTACTTTCTTAGACAACTATATACTGGGACGAATTCGTATTTGTAAGGACATGACATAGAGAAAAGGAAAAAGTCAAAAGCTTGACTTGATCGCATTGTTCCAGACAAGCAGACGGAAGCTGATTCTATCCTTCGAGCTAATACTAGTTGTTTAAAAATGGTAGGCATATTATTTAAGGTTGTAAACGCAAAGTCTGTTATGTAGAGGGACACGACTTCTTAGATTAGCTGTTATAATACGTTTAAAACCCAAAAACTAATTTCAAGCTGCACCCTATGTTGAACCATTCGAGCCCTAAGTCAACTCTGTCTTTTTAATCGAGCTCTAAGTCAACTCTATTTTTTTTGCGAAAAGGCCCCAACGCTTCATATTTTGCACTTAATTCTAATACATTGTAGTTTTTTTTTTTTTTTTTTTTTCAACAATCTATAGGGCTCAATCCAAAGGCTACATGCTCCAACTAAAGTGGATGGTATTCAAACTCATGCTTCTTGCTACATTGTACTTCATGAGCAAATCAATTGTGCTACCTACTTCTTGCTACATTGTACTTTATTCAACAAAGCCTATTCTTTTCATTTTAGGTGAACTAATTTCCTAGCTCTTATAGCCTTATTTTATTGATTAGTTGTTTTTATCAATATCTTAGTAATTATTAGCTCATAATGACAGTATTATTGCAGTTGACCTTTTAATCATTCCGCATTAGAGCATCAATTCCACTTATACACCTAAATTTAATAACAAGGTTGTTAGACATTATGAATATTTATTCATACTAAAACTCGACGTCTATACAATGAAATTGTGAAAAGGATAAACTCCTTTAAAGAATTCAACATACGTGGTGGGCATTATGATTCATGCAGTTACAGAGACAAGTTGGTTCATTCTTAATTGTTTAGTTTCGTTGATTAGTCTTGGCTTATAACATCTAATACATGTTCAACTTGTCCTAAATATTTAAACCTTTAAAAATCCCCAAAAAGCTTCCACATTTGGACTTTTGGGTATCTTAGAATTTGGGAGAGGAATGAATGTATGCTCTCATGGAAGAGAGTGACAGTTTACAATTAAGATATGTCGGTTTTTAAGTGTCCCACTTGGATAAGAGGGACGAATAATTTTTATTTTTATATTGTTAGCAAGAATATGGGTTTAAAGACGAGAATTGGAGAATGCTTGGGGTGGATTAATGCATAATATGTCAAACTCGAGGAATATAAACAACAACAAAAAAGGAAGCTATTTCGTCAATGAATTATAATTATTATTATTTACGAACATAGAAAAGAAATGAAGTAAAGAATGAAAAATGAAGAAGCAGCAAGAGGGTTCAAACGGATGGCAGGACTTCTGAATCGTGGAGAAGATGTTGGCGGCAGCGACGGCGGTTTTGCTATACCTGTAGCTCCTGTATAACTGTTTTTATCGTTACCTGAAAATTTGCCCAAGCAATTAGTTATTAAAACATTATTTTATTTTTTGGAAAAAGAGTTTAATAAATTAAGACATACAATCAGATTTTTTCCATCCTAAGATCATTCTCTCACGATCGTGGACGATTCTGTAGTTGCTCATGAAGTTTTCTAACATAGAGAAACAAAAACAATACTACTATTAAGAATTGGTTAAAATATATGTGCAAGAAGATTAATTAATTGATTGTGAGAAAACAGAAACGAACGCCCAATGATGTTGAAGTCGGCATTAAGTTGCTTCAAAACGGCTAAGCAATAGACTTGTCTACCCTGTAAATACAATTAATGAGTACTTATAATACTTTTTATTATATAATCGAAAGATATGATATTAATGTTGAGATGAAATGTGTACATTGGAGGTGTCGAAGACAAGTATGGCGCTGAAAACATCATAGGCAGCTCCTCCTTCCATCTCAAAGCTAATTGAAGGAATCTTATCTTCTTTTGTACTGCACAAAGCAACAAACATGCATCTTATCTTATAGTATAAATCTATTTTCTTCTTAAAAATTATATGTGTGTGTATAGCTTACGTACGCTGATGTAATAATGTAACAGAACTCAAAAGGGCTTTCCACTTCTGCCGGAAGACGTTTATCTGTTATAGAGCCATGAAACTGACACAACACCAGTCGGAATATATTATCAGAGATATAGTTACCTTATTAAGACTCCTGTAATTGTGTCAATCATAGATTGTATATTAACTCATTGATTCTCTAGGCTGTGTATATAAGACTCTGTAAAGCACTCTAATAAGATCATCCAATTCCATTGTATTATGTATATTAACTAATAAGCTCCAGATAGTTAGAATTAATCACTCAGATTTTTTCAAACCTATTTACATCTATTAGAATATATTACATTGGAAATGTGGATATTTCTTGAGTAACATAAAATGCTCTTTGCATTTCAATTGGTTTTAGTTGAAAGTTCATAATTCTTAATATGATATCAAATCCCAAGTTGATGTACCATACAGTACTCTTTTACAAAAACGATTTTTCATCTATGTGGCTCGTATTCATCTATTTGTGTCATGTTTTCGAGATCATGAGTTGTTGTCTTTTTCCACCCATATCTCGAAGGAGAAGTCTATTAGAATATTTCACATTGGAAATATAGATGCTTCTTGATTTATGCATCTCGAAGAACCTATTAGAATATAATATCTAACATTGGAAATATGGATATTTTCTTGGATAATATATAAAATAAGTTTGAGTTGATATTTGGTGAACGATATTTCGTGATTTTTAACGTGTTTGCATTTAGATATGATGCATATATGGAATGTACACTAAATGCAAACGTAAAAGCAGTCAAACAAAGGAGACATGAATCTAGCTAGAGAAGCCAATATAGTTAGGTAGGTACCTTTGTGGTTAGAGAGGTATAGTAAGGCTCGATCAGCCATGTAACGGCGGTCCCGGAGTCAAATATTGCGCTGAATTCTGATTCCATCGTCTCGTTTCCTACCTTGAATTTGGTGATCTGTACATCGTAAAACGGCCTATACTCATATCATGTTAATGTACGGTACATACGAGTGAACTTAAATAAAAAGAAAATGGCGACAGGGTAGTTCACGTACGGAGAAAGAGTGCCACTCAATGGAGTCTCAAGCTGGTCTGAGCTGCCTTTGTCCCCAAAACTGATTGTTCCTTTCCCATCAAGCCCAAAACACATTGAAAAAGAGTCTGAAGCAATTCCGGCTTTAACCAACATGTTTGGAACCGATATGTTAGATATTGAAAGTCCCATTAGACCATTGGTAGCTACTTCTTTGAACCCTGGGTTGGAGTCACTACATCTGCGGCCATTAAGTAGTTTGTATGTTAATGATGATAAGAAGGTATCCAAAATTGCAAATTGAATATACTAGCATCCCACATAATAAATTAAAAATGACCTAAACTAATATATAAGAGACTCGATTATAATCTTTCTCGTCCTCCGATTTTGAGTTGAAAGTCCATAAAACTTATGATTTTGATTTGAAAGTCTATGAAACTTATTATTAATATAGTACCAAAGTCTTAGAACATAACATAATAAGTTAAAAAGAACCTAGAATAATACATTGTCAAAGTTTGACGAATTACTAACCCGAATGTGATCCGAGCATTTCTATCTTCTCCTTCTTCCGTTTTCATGTGGATCACATCTTCCACCAACACACCTGTACTTCTGGTTCCCGGCGACAGATATCGGATTCTGAAAGGACAATCACTGAGTGGAGAAAGGCATCTGTTCCTTAATCTACAGACTGTGCTATTGCACTGAACCTTAGTGCTTGTTGTTGATATGGTTGGATCGTAGATGTTGAGACTTATACTCTATTTATACATGTGATGTCTTAATAGATTATCCAAAATATGACCATTAAAAATCCAAGAGTATATTTTACCTTGCCTTCGTCGGTCTCCATGCTCCGTACGCAACTAGAATTGCAATTGCAAGGTAACCAAAATACATCGCTTCCTGTATCTAAAGCCACCAAGAACCATTGAGCCGGTGTTCCTACCGTCACATTCGCATAATGCAGACTGATCATATAGAATAATAAAAGATTATAAATCAAAGTTTTTTTATAGTACTAAATGAAAGAAGAACAGAGAAGTTTCTAAAAATTATACATACAAACTAATTTGTTGGGTGGAGTATCCATGAGCGAAAGAAATAGTCGTCTCATTGTTGTTAGAGATTAGGTGGCGACCTCTATCGCGATGAACCAAGGCCTTGTAGTAATCGAGGCTGCCCATTTCAGGCAAGCCATGGCCACCTAGAACGGTCTTAACTTGATCTGAGAATCTGTGGTGAATTTCAAAGGACAATGATCCTGAAACAGAAGAAACACATCCCAAACTCAGAACACAGAATCCAAACTGAAACATCCATCTCAGCTTCTCACTACTCCAATTCATTGTTCTCTGGTTGTTCTCTCTCCCCATGAATCTAAAGTTGAAGAAAATAGAAATTAGGAAGAGATGTGTTGCTTCTTGCTAGTTGAGTTTCTTTTACTACACGGAACTTTCTTCGCCTCCATTAGAGGTTTGAGAGAGAAGGTCAACGTTTTGTCTGGTGCTTGGTCTTTGTCAACGGTTTATAAAATCGTTGTATTGCCAACGAACACAGCATATTTAATTCTATTGTAGAACATCAACTCTCATATTTTTATTACTTAAATTATTGTATTTCTTATTATTTATTATCGTAAAAAGAATTTCGAAAGTACATGACGAGATACGTTGGAATCATTGTGTGGCCTATTTACATTATAAACTTTTGGTGGGAATGTAAATAGAGACGTGAAGGGATGTCTGTTTGTTTGTTCAATGAGTTAGGTGTAGGCGTGTAGCTGGTACACATTCTATACGGAAATAAAGGGGTATATTGTCACTATAATATAAATACAAGAATAGATATGCAAATACCGATAATAATATTGAAAATAGAAACCGTTGACTTCAAATGAGTTCATGTCGCAGGTTTATTTATATGTGGGACCCGGATGCGTGAAAAGCTTTCAATAAATTGGTTTTTGTTATAGATATATATTACAGATATAGGTATAGTTACCTATTGAGAAAATATCTTATTTCTTACTCTTTCTACACCCTAAGTGTAATATCAACTCAAGTCAAAATAAGAAAAAAATAATATCTTTTTTATTTGTGTTTTGCTTTTTCTTTTTTAATAATATAATATTTTATTTGTTTCATAATAAGTGTCATTTTAGGATTGTTTTTCCGTTTTAAAATAAGTATTGTTTCAGATTTACGATGTAAATTTTATCATAAATTATCTAGTTTAACCTCAATATTAACCAATAAAAAAAATAATGTCAAGAGTCAACTAGTTTTAAATATATAATAAAATTTTAATGTATTTTATTAATTTGTGTAAAAAATGTTAAAACAACACTTTTTATGAAAGAAAAGGAGTATACCACAACATAACTCATAAGTCAAAATAATTATTACAAATTCTCGGATTTTCTCTATTACTTATCTCATTTCTTCTTTTGTTTTCTACTTGTTATACAAACTAATAAATATAATAATATATATTATATTTAATTTAGATATATTTTATAACACATTATCAGCATGATTAACCCCACACCAGAAAAATGTAAAGTTTAAATTTTGTCAATTTTATCTTTATACTTTTATTATATTAAGTAACTGGCACCCATTTCTATATGATATATATTTTATTTTAATTTATATGCTGTTATAATACCGATAGACCATGTGGGTGACTTGTTCTCCATAGATTTTTAAATTAAAAGTTTTTAGAAGAACGATTAAATTAAAAATGTTCTGAAGACATATAATAAATTTTGCTCTAGAAGAACAAATCAAAAAAAAATTGTCCAGTAGATAAATAAATAAAAATAGATTTGTTCAATAGATAAATAAAATAAAAAATTTGTCCAGTAGAAAAAAAATAATAAATTTGTCCAATAGACAAGTGAATAAAAATAAATGGTCCTGTTGACAAATAAATAAAATACGTATATCTTGCAGATAGATATATAAAAATAAATTGTTCTGAAGACAAATAATATATTTAAATTTATTGTTATTACATCATATTTAATTGTGTCGTTTATGCTTTGATTATTTTTCATGGTTATGTTATTTTTTATTAATTTTCTTTTGAATATATATTTCTAACGGTTATGAAAAAGAAAAAAAATTTATAACGGGTATATCTACTGTTCATAACGATAATATGCTAATCTATAATACACTTATCTTTCACTCACTTTCATCACTCAAAATTTTCTACTTTCTCTCAAATTTTCTGTCTAGCAATTGATTCATTTTTGCAAAAAATGTGTTGGTTTTTAATCTTTTGCTTTGGTATTATTCTTTCCATATTCTTGTATTTTTCATCGGCGATTTCACTCACGCAGAATTGTGGAAGAATTTTTGGGTACTTATTTGTACTTTGTATCTCTTTGTAATCACCTGCTTATTTCATTTTTATGTGTTTAATCGTTAACATGTTATTGTATTACATTTTATTTTTAAGTCAATAATAAAATTTATTGTTATTAAATTTATTATGCAGTAATCATGTCGAACTTGGCTAAACTCGAGATCTCAGCCCTCGATATATCCAGACATAATTATATAAGATGGGCAGTTGTAGTACAGCTGCACCTGAAAGGAAAAGGATTAATCGATACCATCGATAAGTCCAAAGAGGCTCCTGAAGAGTCCAAGACCAACGCCATGATATTTTTATTACACCATATCCACAATGATTTAAAGGATGAATATATAGCGAAAGAAGATCCTGCAGATCTCTAGTAGTCACTCAAAGACATGTTTGATCACCAGAAATACGTGATCTTACCAAAAGAAAAACATGAGTGGTTGAACCTCCGGTTCCAAGACTATAAAAGCGTAAGGGAATATAATTCTGCATTGTTCGCAATCACCTCCAGGATAATGTTATGTGGAGAAAAGATCACTGATTACGACATGNGTTTTCTACTTGTTATATAAACTAATAGATATAATAATAAATATTCTATTTAGATATATTTTATAAAACGTTATCAGCACGATTAGCGCTGCTGCCCTCGATATATCCTGACATATTATATAAGATGGGCAGTTGTTGTAAAGCTACATTTGAAAGGAAAATGATTAATTGATACTATCGATAAGTCCAAAGAGACTCCTGAAGAGTCCAAGCCAACGCCATGATATTCTTATCGCATCATATCCATGATGGTTTAAAGGATTAATATATAATGAAAGAAGATCCTGCAGATCTCTGGCAGTCACTCAAAGACAAGTTTGATCACCAAAAATATGTGATCTTACCAAAAGCAAAACATGAGTGGTTGAACCTCTGGTTCCAAGATTATAAAAGCGTAAGTGAATATAATTCTTCATTGTTCGCAATCACCTCCAGGATAATGTTATGTGGAGAAAAGATCACTGATTATGACATGATCGAGAAAACTCTCCAAACATTTCATCCTGGAAATGTAGTCCTACAACAATAATAGCAGGCTAATNAGTCCTACAACAGTAATACCGGGCTAATGAATACACAAAGTATTCAGAATTAATGCAAGTTCTTCTTGTAGCAAAACAAAATAATGAACTTGTAACGGTAAACCATCAGTCTCGCCCTACTAGATCAGCATCATTCGCAGAAGTGAATGTTACATCATCAAATTATAATAATTATGGGCGTGGACGCGGTCGAGGTAATTACCGTGGTCGTGAACGAGGAGGATACGGACACGGATATGGACGTGGAAAAAGAAAAAAGTCCCGTCCTAATGATTTCGACAATGAAAGAAATAATCAAAAGTTAAAAGGAAAGGGAGTTGATAATAAGCAACACAAAAATTATTACTATAGATGTGGCATGAAAGGACACTGGTCGCGTACCTGTCGTACACCGAAGCATTTTGTCCATCTTTATCAAGAGCTGCAAAAGAAAAAAGAAAAACAAAAGGAAACCACCTTCCTATATGGTGCCGGAATTTCTTTTGATAATGAAGCTGGGCCTTATTTTGATAATGAAGCTGAGCCTTCTTTTGATAATGAAGCTGGAACTTCTTTAGATAATGAAGTTGGACCTTCTCCTCAAAATGAAGCTGGACTTTCATTTGATGGTATAGATATTGATAACTATTTTGATGTAGCTGATTTTGCTGTTGATTCTGTAGATATCAGCAAAAATCAAGATAATTAGAATCTTCCTGAAGACGAAAGTATGACATGATGTATAATTAGTTATGCTTATATAAGAAAAAAAATCTAGTGTTGTTTATGTTTTGTAAAATAGTTTTTGCAAAATATATTTTTGTAATATAAAGTTTGTTTATTATATTAACGTATCTTTTATAAATATTTTCAAAAAAGAAAATGTGGAAATTCGAAAACAAGGATGGAGATATATGTTTGGCGGATAGTGCTACAACGCACATAATACTCAAAGATAAAAACTAATTTTCCTCCCTTAAAATAAACGATTACGCCGGAAGCGTGAATATCATGTAATGCAAAAATTATTATAGTCTCCGGAAGAGCTTGTTTATCAATGCCAAGAAGAACAAAATTTGAGATAGATAATGCATTATATCCATCCAAATCCTGTAGAAATTTGTTGAGTTTCAAAGATATCTGCAGATTTAGATATCACATAGAAACAATGAATAAAGATGGTGTTGAATACTTTTGCATTACATCAGTCAATTCGGAAAGGAAATGTATATTGGAAAGCTGCCAGCTTTATCTTCTGGAATATATTTCACAAATATAAATATGATTGAATGATATGTTATAGTAAACCCGAACTTTACATGTACATTCAAAATCTGGCATGAACGCTTAGGACACCCTGGTTCAGTCATGATACGAAAGATTATGGAAAATACAAATGACCATTCGCTGAAAAACTAGAAGATTTTTCAATTAAAAGAATTATCGTGTAATGCTTGTTCTCTAGGGAAACTAATAACTCGGCCATCACTAGCTAAAGTTGGGAATGAATCTCTAGTATTTCTAGAAAGAATACATGGTGATATATGTGGGCCTATCCACCCACAATGCAGACTATTTAGATATCTATGGTATTAATTGACGCATCTAGCAGATGGTCAAATGTTTGTCTATTGAGCACATGGAATATAGCTTTAACAAAATTTATTGCCCAAATAATCAGGTTGAGGGCCAGAATTTCCTGATTATACAATAAAGAAAGTAAGACTTGATAACGCTGGTGAATTCACTTCACAATCCTTCAATGACTATTGTATGTCATTGGGAATAGATGTTGAACATCCAGTCCTACATGTTCACACACAAAATGACATGGCTGAGTCTTTAATCAAACGGTTACAGATTATTGCTAGACCATTAGTAATGAGAACAAGACTCCCAATTTCAATATGGGGTCATGCAATCTTGCATACTGCGACACTAATTCAAATATGACCAAGTGCATATCATAAATACTCCCCATTAGAATTAACATATGGTTATAAGCCAGATATATCTCATCTCTGTGTTTTTTGATGTGCGGTTTATGTTCCTATAGCACCACCGCAAAGGACAAAAATGGGACCACAAAGGAGATTGGGAATATATATTGGGTATACATCACCAAGTATAATTCGGTATCTGTAACCAAAAACAGGCGATATGTTTATGGCATGTTTTGCTGATTGTCATTTTAATGAAGATGAATTTCAGCGTTAAGGGGAGGAACTAAAGAAGCTCCAAAAGACATTACATGGTACACACCATCGTTGTGGAACCTGATCCCCCTACGAAATAACGTGAACTGGAAGTTCAGAAAATTATGCATTTATAGAATATGGCAAATCAGATGCGAGATGCATTCACCAATACAAAAAGGGTGACTAAGTCATATATACCCGCTGTGAATGTTCCATCAAGTGTTATTGTTCCGGAAGAACAAAATGATGAAAGTATAGCAAATGAACCTAGGGTTCAGTTTAAAAGGGGGAGACTAATGGGATCAAAAGATAAGAATCCCCGAAAGAAAAGTAATTTGGGAGAAATAAATAAAAATGGTCTAGAAGAACCAAATCATATAGAGAAAAGTCCTCAAGACGAAAATAAATAAAACCATGAGATTCCATCAACTATGCCCAAAACAGAAATATTTGGGTTAGAAACGAACTACAAGATGATGATGGAATTTTCTCATTTTCTGTATCGAAAGAAATTGATAATGAAAATGATGATCCAGATCCAAAGTCCATATTAGAATGCCTGAAAAGACCTGATTGAGAGAAGTGGAAAATGGCCATGACAACATAATTGAACTCCCTCAATAAAAGAAAAGTTTTTGGATCTATTGTCATAACACCTGAACATGTAAAGTCCATTGGATATAACAAGGTACAAAAATGAGAAAAATGAGGTAACAAGGTACAAAGCCCGACTTGTTGCTCAAAGTTTTTCTTAGAGACCGAGAATTGATTATGAGGAAACATATTCCCCGGTAATAGATGCAATTACCTTCAGATTTTTTATCAGCCTAGCGACATCTAAAAATACATCTAATGGATGTTGTGACATCATATCTATATGGATCACTTGATAATGAAATATATATATATGAAAATTCCAGAAGAATTAAAGATGCCTGAAACATTGAGTTCAAAATCAAAAGAAATACGATCAGTCAGATTACAATGATCACTCTACAGATTAAAACAATCCGGACACATGTGGTATAATCGCTTAAGTGAATATTTTTTGAGTAAAGGATATACCAACAATGCGATATGTCCTTGTATATTTATTAAGATATCTATATCTGGTTTTATGATCATTGCTGTATATGTTAATGACTTGAACATAATTGGAGCTCTAAAAGAAATTGATCATACAAGAACTCATATGAAGAAAGAGTTTGAAATGAAAGATCTTAGACAGACAAAATTTTGTCTTGGACTCCAGATCGAGCATCTTCGGAATGAAATTTTTGTACATCAATCACATTATACAAAAGGATCTTAAAAAACTTTTACATAGATAAAGAGACTCTTTTGAGTACTCCGATGGTCAATAGATCGCTTAATATCGATAAAGATCCATTCCGCCCTTGTGAAGATAACGAAGAGATATTGGGTCCTAAAGTACCTTATATGAGTGTTATTGGTGGACTCATGTATCTTGTAAATTGCACTAGACCAGATATAGCATTCGCTACTAATCTACTTGCAAGATACAGTTCGTCACCTACGCGTAGACACTGGAATGGAATAAAACATAGATTTCGTTATCTCTAGGGAACAACTGACTTGGGATTATTTTATAATAGAAATTCTAGTTTCGATTTAGTTGATTTTGCAGATGCTGGCTATTTATCAGACCCATATAAATCCTGATAGCAAACCAGATATGTTTTCACAATTGAAGGCACTACAATTTCTTAGCGTTCCCAAAAGCAAACCCTAGTCGCTACCTCTTCAAATCATGCAGAAAGAATTGCACTTCATGAAGCATGTAGAGAATGTGTAAGGCTCAGATCCATGACTCAACACATACAAGAAGCAAGTGGAATAGCCATAAATAACGAGCCATCAAAAGTGTTTGAAGACAATGATGCTTGTGTCGCCCAACTCAAGAAAGGTTATATTAAGTGATACAGTCAGGTTTTAACCCTATGAATCTACTACAAGTGCACATCAAGCGTAGTAGTATTTAGGGATCAAATCCACGAAGAACCAAGAATTCCACTATTGACTACTCAATTCCAATTCAAGCTATACCAAAACTATGATTGAATATGATTAAACTAACAACTAAAAAAAAGCAACAATATTAAAAAGCATCAGGCATCGGGTAATCATCAGGAAATAAGAATTTAAACAGGGAAATTATTCATGAACACTTAAGCACATTTCTCGTCTTGAACATAGAAATCTAATAAATCCACTGTCGTGGTATCTATCACTCTGTTTAGCAACCTAGAAATCCTAACTATCGTTGGCTCTAATGATGCAAATAGGCACTATCGAATAGGTTCAATCTGTCCACAATTAATCATAACAATCAACTGTCATTGGTTAAGTTCAATTGCTCATCTATACTAGTTCATGCGTTTAACAGACTTTTGGAAAGTAAACAACCTAATATCATAGACTAGGTGATCAAGCTAATCTAAGCATTCACACAAATATAGATGGAAAATTTCTAATCATCAAATTCCATTCAATCCTCAATCATCCTAAATCCCTAGAAACCCTAAACTTGATTATGAAACTACTCAGACATGATCAAAGTAAAAACAAGAGACATGATGAAAAGAAACATGAAATTGCAATTGAATAACAAAATAGGGTTCAGAAATCTTCTCAAAAGTATGGAGGAAATCTTCTCCCTGCTTACAGATTACTCTCTTAGTCGTAATAGAACTGTTCTGTGTTGCAAAATAAAATAAAATGAGCCTTTTATAGGTCCTAAAACTCGTAGATACAAAATAGGAAAATTTAGGTTTTATTCCTCGCAGTTTCGTGGATCGATCGATCACCAGCTTCATAGATCAATCGATCAAGGGGATGATCAATCGATCATAGTTGAACGGTCGATCTCCAAGTGAACTTGGTCGATCTCAAGGTCGGGTGCATCATCCTTCAAACAGCTTGATCGGTCGATCCGCAGGTCGTGCACAACTCTCGCTGAGGAGAGTAATCAATCGATCAAGATGTTGATCGATCGATCAGCGTTCTTCCGCTGAAATACCAGAAACTGCTCCGATTCGTCCCAAACCATGCTCCACGGTAACTTTTTTACCACCTGAAAAAACTCTAAAATGCGAACAAGTATTCTGAACCCACGCGAATTAACAAGCTTAAAACCGATAAAAATGAGGTATATCATCAAGAGCGACCGAACGAAACATATTCCCCCAAGATTTTTCTTTTACACACGAGAACTCGAGAAAAGTCAGGAAGTAAATATTCAATATATCCGTTTAGCAGACAATGCAGCAGATGTGTTCACGAAAGCGCTTCCCACTACAACTTTCAGAAAACATGGTCACGGTATCGGAATGCGTCAATTAAAAAATTTATGATATCCATCATTTCAGAGGGAGATTATATCACTGTACTCTTTTTTCCTCATGGGTTTTGCCATGATAAGGTTTTTAATGAGGCAGTGTGTAATACATAAATAATGATAGGTAATTAAAGGGGAGTGTTATGGATATATATTATAGATATAGGTATAATAATTACCTATCAAGAAAATATTTTACTTCTTGCTCTCTCTATATATATGTATTCACCCCTCACGTAAGTGTAATATCAACACAAGTCAAAATAAGAAAAAAATAATATCTCTCCTACTCTCCTCACATGTGTTTTGCTCTTTCTTCTTTAATAATACAACTAGGGATTTGATTGTTTTTTAAAATTTTTTGTTCATTTGGTTTTTAGACCCGTGTTGATGTTTTGAATATTGTCTTCGAAATGTTGTTTTAGAGGTCCTAAACCCAAACTGAAATCAACCCGAAATAGAGGAACCAAACTCAGCAAATTACCCAAATAGATCTTATATATATGAAAAACTAACCAAACTCGAATCAAAACAAAATCAATAACCAAATTTTAGCATTTTTGATTTTTTTTCTATTAAATCTTTTTTAATTTTGAATTTTCATATAAAAATACACGACCCTGAACTCGATCAATACCAAACCGAACTCTGTTCAAAAATTTTAAATACCCGAATAAGTCTTAGAACAACCTAGAACCGAACTCGGAAAAATACCAGAGTAGGTCCTAAATATATGTACCCGAAAACCAAATCCAAACCCGAACCCTAACTAAATCAATAACCAATTTTGTACCCGATTTTTTGTATATTAAATTTTAGTTTTTTGGAGATTTATATATTAAATCTTTATTGATTTTCAATATTGTATAAAAATTTACAACAAAACTAATTTATTCCTATTTTTAAGGGTTGTTATGAATCATATGTTAATTTTATCCTAAAATGTATAACAAAGTCGAAATAAAATTGTCTCCTGTCTGCTTTAATAGGTAAGATACACCACAACATAATTTATAAGTCAAAATAATTATTATAACGTTTTCCTCTGTTACTTATCTCATTTTTTGTTTTCTACTTTTTCTACTTGTTATTATACAAACTAATAGATATAATAATACATATATATATATATATATATATATTCTATTTAGATATATTTTATAACAGTTTTTTTTTTCCTGTAAAATAAAGCCATTAAGCACTATTATTCGAAGACCCAAAAAGGGTTGAGTTGGATCATGAGCTACAACAAAGTAAATGAGAGGCCCAAGGATAAGAAAGATCTGGAAACGTTAAGCGCTCAGTCTCCTACCCTTGTCGATGCCACGTGTTCTCCTGTCATGCCCACCATCATGCGAATCGCTGTCCGCCGTCGCTGAAGCTGAGGCCACCGGTTTTGCATCTTCCTCCATGGATAAGCCTAAATCTTCACTTCAGATGATGCGCCATCTAATCTGCAAATAAAAGCTTTCACGCATCATCACCATCAGTTCATTAGAATGATGTGTGATTAGCCCCTTCCGAGATGTAGGCATCAGGTGATCTACATACAAAATCCAGACCCATATTCTTCCGTCGTCGAGGTTCATCTCAACGAAACTCCATCGCCTCCAAATCCGAATATAGGGATCGTGGTCTTCATTCACTAGAGTAGAAAGCGAATATGAGATTGACTTGTAAGAGAAAAGATTAACTTGAAAGAGCTAGAACAACAGACACCGAAGACGAACAACCTTAGGGAAGGGAAAGCGAAATTCACCACGGCAAGGCATGAAGGCCAAAAACCATGACGAAAAGAAACTGATATTGATCGGAAAATAATCGGATACCCAGTATCCGAAAGGCTACTCAGTTAAAAACCGAGATGAAATCTGCACCACCTTCACTACTTCTCTGAAGGATAAAGATTAGAGAAGGGAAATAGAAGAGAAGGAACGGTCGGAAGAGTGACCGGAAATCAACCGAATCAATAAATTGGTTAGAAAACACAAATTGTTTTTTCTTTTTTACAAGGGTAGATTAAGTGAATATACCTTTAAAAAATCTTAATTAAGGATGTGTCCCTTAGCAAAAAAGTAGGTGACTGCTGAAGAATTATGGACCAAAATGCCTCTATAGCAAAAAAAGTTACGTAGAAAATTTGTGGGTAGGAAGTGTGTGTTGAGATTACATAATTGTCATTGCTTGGTTGAGATTTTCTATTATCTGTGTTGAGGGAAATATTCTGATTAGTGATAATAAAGAGTTGCAGGAAAGAGATATTAGAGGTTGGGGAAGACAAATAGCACGAGGAGACTATTTACACCAATAGAGATCCGTAAGGTGTATGTGGGGGTAAAAAACTCTCATAGCATAGTAACATGGTCACATACATTACAATGGTCACCATGGTGAGAGATACATAAAACATGGTTGTCATGGTAAGAAATACATATAACATAGTTACCAGATTAGAAAATAGTATTCAGGTAAGAAATGAAAACACTAAACTAAGAATAAAATGCTATAATAGTGAGTTTGATTGGTAAACACTAATTATCTTGATAAGAAAATTTGAGAAAAAATATATTTAATATGCATGTTTTAACATCTCCAAATTAAAATACATTACCCAGGTAGGAGAAAAAATCACTAAACTAAGAATAAAATGTTAAAATAGTGAGTTAGATTGCTAAACACTAATTACCTTGGTAAGAACACTCGTCATCTCTGTTGGAGGTGGGCCTACGACCCTCATGTCCCACTTAGGACCACTGCTAATATCCACGTTGGAAAAGATTGACTTCTCCAATAACAGTCAGCCACGTCGACAAAAGTCGATCACATCATCATGGAGTTGGCTATATCGACAAATATCGACCACGTCATCAACACACTCGAGCCTAACAGGCCTTGCCAACGAGCATCCAAGTCTGTGGGATTCGTCCAGCCCACAAGCCCGCCAGGACAAAGCATTAATTACACGCCGCCTAACACCTGTGGACGTACTGTTGGCTCCAGGACATATCGAGGCCGTACGACACAGAGACACCCAAAACGCATGAGAGGGAAAACCCTCATTGAAGACCCTCTATAAAAAGAGAGAATGACCCTGTTGAGATCCATCTAAGCAATTCCGCCGCACACTCAAAAACCCTAGCTTTATACTTAGCATTGTAATTAAGTTTTTGGCCTTGTCATCTTTATAATTGTTCATATTTGCCACTTAATAAACATATTTCCTACCTCATTATTAATCTTAATCACTGTGTTAAACTCAGTACAAACAATCTCCATATTCATCTCCTACCTCTTCTTCATCTTCTGTTGATTGTACCACAGGACCACCTAATGATTGCAAAACCTGAACCTCATCATCGTCTTATTCTTCTCCTTCTTCATCATCTTCTTCACTTCCATCTTCATCAACATCTTCCTCTTCATCTCCATCCACATCGCTGCATTCTTCTCCTTTGTCTTTAACTTGTTAATCTTCACTATCATTGTCACTAAGAAATTTAATCACATTTTCTTCTTTGAACTCATTATCATCTTTGAACTCATTATCATCTTCAACACCAGTCATTTTTTCCATTTACATATTTTCCCTAGAAAAATTGATTTTTTTTGGAGAATTTTTAGAGGAAACTAAAAGAGAAAGAAGGGAAAATTTTTATTTATGTTTAATTAAAAAGCAATTGCAAGATCAGATAGAGGTAAAAACGACAAATGTTAAGAGAAAGGTGGATGTGGGCCCATAGACTAGATATTGAATTAGTATATTTAGATGGGTCATTTGTTGATATTACCTTTTTGACAATTGCTAAGTCCAAAACTATTTCGACCGAATCATAAGTCAATTTAGGGTCTAACCGGGGACATAAAAAGTTGTGGAACTTTTAATTTCATCAATACCTCAAGTATTCTGTTATCAGTCTGATAAAACTAATTCAACAAATAATTCCACTACTTCTTGAAAATTTCAATTATTTAATTAATTTTCAAAAGAAAATATATAATTAGTAATAAACAATGAACTAGATATATTACTAATTAATTTTTTCAATTAAAATTTCAATAGAATATATAATAAATTATAAATAGCAAATTTAATATATTAATATCAAAATAATTAATTTAATTGATTTTATAATATATATAATTATATAAATATTTTTTAGAATTTATATTTTAATCTCTCAAACGTTTTATAATTTGATTGTTTGCGTAACCTAAAAACATTTAGAACAATATTCGATTCTTGATTTGGCTCGTATTTAAATTTAATTATTTGGATATATGAATATGACATCGGGTTTGATCATTCCCCTATATATAAGGTATATTAAAGGGGTTTTAGGGTGAATTTTAATTATAAATTGGACCTTGTTAATCTAATTGTTAACAAAAAAGTTCAGTCAGATTCTACATTTAACAGAATTCAGCTGTTACAATTTACATTTACATATTTACTCTTCAATGAACTGATTTTCTTTGTTGAAAAGGAAGTTTCAGCTGATAATTATACTACTAAACTTTTCAATTTTATTGTGGTTGTTTGAAAATTTCATGATCATTTTGGAAACATTACTTGATATATGTGACTTAATTAACCTGGAGTATAATTTTTTAGTAGTGATATTAGCAAATAGAAATTAGATCGAACTCGTGGAACTTACACATACTGACAACTCTAACAAGTACTCTTAGAATACTAGGAAACACAAGTAATGTTTAACATCTTACGTATTGTTTGAGATGGATTCGAGATCCTATTTCGGTCTACAAGAAATAATGAACAAAAATCCCTAAGTCTTGAACTCACTAAAAAAAGAGAAGTCGGACGACACGTCATCAAGAAAAGAAATGAAAATTTTCTTATTCTGACATTAAAAATTTTCGAAAACATAGCTAAGATTTTCTAGATAACATCAAATCTAAACAAAATGTAATCTTTCCAAATTTGAATAGATTGTCAACCGCCTCTATGTTTTATAAATAGAAGAGCAAATCCTTCAAAAGGGAGATCAACTTTTTGGCATCAAGCACTGAGCAATAAACTCTACTCGGCATTCTTTGTTATTGGCAATTACTTTCTTACTCGAATTGATCAGAATTCTTGCCCATCTTTCCTCTAAAATCTCAGAGCTGGATTTAGAACCCTTGTACTAAATCCCACTCGAACAGTTGGCGCCGTCTGTGGGAAAGACATCGAAGGACTTCTTTACGCAGAGAAAAGAAGGAAATCGCCAGCACCAATGATGACAACGACATCACCAGCAACGCACCAGAAAGAATGGGTGTAAACCCGCTTCAAGAGCAAACAGATCCGACTCTCGGATCCACTCAGATCAGACTCAGGAGGATAATCGAGAGGAATCTCGAGAGGTCGCTGAACTCCCGGGACCACCTAAGGAGCCACCATCGCTCGAAACCATGGTGCGCAACCTGTTATCACATCATGAAGCAGTAGGTCGTAGGAATGCCGAATGCTTTGAGAGGATTGAAGCCAGGGTAAATGGGAGCAGCTTTCCCTTCATGCAACCCAACAAGCCGAATAAAGAAATACTAGCCAGCGTGCAAATGAACTTATTCGGAAACACGCCGAATCCACGACCTACAAACATTTCTGGATTATGTCAACATGCAACACAACCCGTCTCAGTGCAACAAATACCGGCTACACTAGCGCATCAACCGTCTTCATAATGATGGAAGACATAAGGTCACAATTCCTCAGAAAACTAGCTCGGCACCAGAGATCGAGCGAATCTTGGCACAAGCCTGTAATTCTCCATTCTCCCCAAGATTGAAGAGAGTCTCGGTAAACCGAGGACCAAGACTACGCTGTCCTTCGTACGATGGGACTACAAACCCATTGGAATTTATGAGTGCATTCAACGTCATGATGGGTGGAACAAGTTACCATCCTGATCAAGATGATGCAACTTACTGTCAACTTTTCGTCGAGAACTTGATCGGTGATGCATTAGTATGGTTCACAAAGCTGCCGGTGGGATCAGTTGAGAACTTCAACCAACTAGCCGAGCTGTTCATGAAACAGTACGCATTATTCGTCAATCAAGGTACTTATACAAGGATTTAACGAGTCTTTAAAGTCATATCTCGGGCATTTTCAGAAAATACTGACTAAGGCCAAAGTCAGTGACGAAATGGTGATCGAGGCCTTAAGAGCTGGAATGGTTAGCGATGAGTCTTTACGAAGAGATCTTTTCGTAAATCGGTCGACTACAGTCTCATATTCTTTGTGCCTGTAGTAAGGCTTGTAGAATTAACTGTAGAGAAAAATATTCTTGCAAAAACCCAAAAGGTTCAACGCGACTCCGGAGCCGAGAAAATATGGCAATAGAGGGAGAACAAACATGGCTTTTCAAGTCGGTGAAACTTACAGCCCCGTCGGCAAGAAACCGTGGAACAATACTTACAAAAGAAACGAGTATTGTGCATTCCATAATCGAATAGGCCATTCGACTTCGAAGTGTAGATAGCTGCAAGAGCTATTTGCGCAGAAGTTCAGTAAAGGAGAATAGACTGTCTCGAAAAATGAAACTTAGAAATTTAGAATGCAGAAGCAAAAAGAGGCCGAATTACGAGATGCGGCTTACAAAGCGGCAAATCTGGATAATGCTGTGAAAGAAAAATCTAAACGAATAAGGCATGAAGGAGAAACTACCAAATTAGAATCTCTGAGAGTGGATGTCAATGTAATCATGGGAGGATTACAATTTTGTGTGACATGATAAGATAAATCAAGAAATACGAGCAATGAGTCATAGCCACGGTTAACCTTAAATCAACAGCACAAATAGAGAGTCTAATGACGATAGACTCGAAAGTATCGTTCACTACAAAGGATCTTGAAGGAGTATGCTTCCCGCGTAACGACCCGTTAGTCGTAAAACTCCGAGTTGCCAACTATCATGTGACTCGGATACTCATCTATACTGGAAGTTTGGTGGATTTAATCTTCAAGAAGATGCAAGATAAAATGGCGCTACCGTATGTGAGACTAAAGCCAGTCGATAGAATATTAACCGCATTCGATGGATGCTCGATTAATGTGATATGCACCATCAACTAGCCATCCGAGTCGCAGGAATCATGAGATGGGTTAAACTTCTGGTAGTAGACAAACCACCGATTTACAACATAATCCTTGGAACTCCATTGATTCACGCGATTAAAGCCATTCCTTCAAGCTACCACCAATGCGTGAAAATTCCAATTAACGAAGGAGTTTTCACACTTCGAGGAGATCAAAAGATGTCTCGGACTTGTTTCATTGCCGAGTTGAAAATGCGCAATAAATCGTGCACGATCACAGCTTCTATTAGCAGAAAAGGAATCTCAGAATCTCCGGCTCCTAAGAAACTGGATCAATCCACCATCGAACTCGTCAACATCGACCTAACTGACTCAACAAAGTGTGTGAACATCGGGGTTAACCTAAGCAGAACGTGACAACATTTACATGGACGGTAAAGGATATGCCGCGAATCGACCCAAAGGTAGCAAGCCACAGACTAAATGTCGATCCGATATACAAACCGATTAAGGAAAAAAAATGAAAGTTAGGTCCATAAAGGACGAAGACTATGATCGATGAATTCAAGAAATTAACTGATGCCAGGTCTATTGTCGAAGTACAATAACCAGAGTGGTTAGCCAACCCAGTCGTTGTTCCAAAGAAGAACGGAAAGTGGCGAGTCTGCGTGGATTTTACTGACTTGAACAAGGCTTGCCCTAAGGACAACTTTCCTTTGCCCAGTATCGACCAAATCGTCTCGGCAACCGCATGGAACAAACTTCTCTCATTCATGGATGCATTCTCGGGATATAATCAAATCAGGATACATCCCAAAGATGTGGAGAAGAATCCATTCATAACAGAACAGAGAATGTATTGTTACCAGGATATGCCATTCAGCTTAAAGAACACAGGCGCAACTTACCAATGATTGGTAAACAAGATGTTTTCCGATCAACTTGGTCAAACAATGGAAGTATACGTCGATGACATGCTCGTCAAGTTTCAAAAAGCTAAATATCATGTGGATCACTTAGCACGATGCTTCTAAACCTTGAAGGAATACCATATGAAACTTAACCTGACAAAGTGTATTTTTATAGTAACTTCAGGAGAGTTTCTCGGTTACGTTGTAACTGAAAGAGGTATTGAAGCGAATACGAAACAGATGAAGGCAATCCAAGAACTACCCTCGCCAAAGAATAAATGAGAAGTCCAAAGACTCACTGGCTGAATAACAGCGTTGAATCGATTCATGTCTCGATCAACGAACAAATGCCTCCCGTTTTACCAACTTCAGCGAGGAAATAAAAACTTCAAGTGGGATGAAGAATGAGAAAGTGCCTTTTCCAAGTTGAAGGAGTATATCCACCAATTTTTGCCAAACTTGAAGATGGAGAACCGCTAGATTTATACATAGCAATCTCTGCATCGGTGATAAGTAGTGTACTAGTTCAAAAAGACAGAGGAACTCAACATCTGATATTCTACACTAGCAAGACTCTCGATGGAGCAGAGTCTCAATACCCCACTACATAAAAACTCGCGTTAGCAGTTGTCACCGCAGTAAGAAAGTTGAGGCCGTACTTTCAATCTCATACAATTATTGTACTCACCAATCATCCATTACGCACGATCTTGCAGTCCTAATCAATCAAGAAGATTAACTAAGTGGGCTATCAACTTAGCAAATACAACATCGAGTTCAAAGGAAGAACTAGCGAGAAATCGCAAAATCTAGCCGAATTCCTAATTAAGCTATCACCCAACTTGGAACCTTTGGAGTCAGACAAAGCTCTTCAAACTTGGAAACTCTTTGTCGATGGATCATCATCGCAGCACGAATTCGAGGTTGGAATCTGACTAGAAAGTCCAACCGGGGAAGTCCTAGAATAATCGTTCCGACTAGCCTTCCCAACTTTGAATAATGAGGCCGAGTAATAAGCATTAATCGCCGAGATCCGGTTAGCAAAGGAAATAGGGGCAGTAGAAGTTGAATGCTATTGCGATTCATAGTTAGTTGTTAATCAAGTTAATGGAGGCTATGACACAAAGAACGATCGAATGGAAGCATACTTGAAAGTCGTCAAAGAACTGACAAAGGATCAACGATTCAAAATCAACAAAATTTCTCAAGCAGAAAATACTTCGATAAGTGCTTTAGCAGCCTTAGCATCAAAAATATATCCAGTTCAAAGATGAATCATACCAGTAGAAAGCATAGATAAATCAAGTATCGACTTACCGAAAGGAAACCCTGCCCTTGTCTCGGCAATCGCCGCCATAACAGAAGAACTTGACACAGATATGCCCGATATATCGGCACCCAGAGAATAAAAAATTGATTAGAAAGATGAAATACTCGCATACATCATGGACGGAGAAACTCCAGAAGACAGGTGGATAACACAACGACTTAAAGCCAAGTGCGCTTTTTACGCATAAATCAATGGAAAGTTGTATCGGCGCAGTACAAACAAAACTATACTTACTTGTATTCATGGTGACGAGACGACTCAAGTTATACAAGAAACACACAAAGGATCCGGCGGAAATCACAATAACAGATGGTCACTTGTGCATAAAATCCAAACTCTCGGATACTTTTGCCAACAATGGCATAAGACTGCGAGCAATATGCAGCTAAGTGCGATAAATGCCAACGACACGGACACATAATCCACGCTCCAACCGAGGAGTTAACCTCGTCAATCATGCCATATCCATTCATACGTTGGGCAATTGACATAGTTGGTCCTTTACCGTCGTCTCGACAAAAGCGATTCATGCTCATTATGACGAATTACTTCTCTAAATGGGTCGAGGCCGAAGCCTATTCTCAAATTAAAGATAGAGACGTAGTCAAGTTTATATGGATAAACATCATCTGCCGATATGGTCTACCTTACGAGATCGTTACTGACAATGGTTCTCAATTCATCTCGGCAAAGTTCACAAACTTTTGTGCTAAATGGAACATTCGAATTAGCAAATCTACTCCTCGAAATCCCCAAGGAAACGGACAAGCCGAAGGAACGAACAAGAATATATTAGATGACATTAAGAAAATACTTGAAGATAAGAAATGGAATTGGTCTGACAAGTTGGACGGAGTACTATGGTCGCACCGAACCTCACTGAGATGTTCAACCGATCGAACTCTTTTTTCTCTATCTCATGGAATGGAAGCACAATTTTCAACTTGAACGAGTTATAACAAATCCACTATCATGGTATCTATTACTCTATCTAACAACCTTGAGATCTTAACTTTCATTGGTTCCAGATTGCAAATAGGCTTTAACGAATTGGTTCAACTATCCATAATTAATCCTAACAATCAACTATCATTGGTTAAGTTCAATTGCTGATCTATACTAATTCAGGAGCTTAACAAGCTTTTGGAAAGTAAACAACCTAAAATCATTGATTAGGTGATCAAGTTAATCTAAGCATTAAACACAAGCATAGATAGAGAATTTCTAACTATAAAATCCTATTTAATCCCTAATCATTGATTCCTAAATCCCTAGAAACCCTAAACCTGACAATGAAACTACTCAGACATAATTAAGGTAGAAACAAAAGACATGATGAAGAGAAACATGAAATTGCAATTAAATTAATAAAAAAATTTCAAAAATCTTCCCAAAAGTATGGAGGAAATCTTCCTTGCTTACAAAGAACTCTCTAAGCCGTAATAGAAATCTCTGTGACATACAAAAATTAAAAAAAAAGCTTTCATAAGTCCTAAAACTGACAAGTACAAAATAGGAAAAATTAGGTTTACTTCCTCGCAGCTTCGAGGATCGATCGAACAGCTTTGATCGGTCGATCCTTGAGTAAAAGGTCGATCACAAGGTCGAGCGCATCTCTCGCTGAGGAGAGTGATCGATCGATTGTGAGGTTGATCGATCGATCAACATTCTTTTGCTAAATTCTAGAAACTGCTCTGATTCGTCCCGAACCATGCTTTGCGGGTACAATCCGAATTAAACCTATTTTTCACCTGAAAAGACTCTAAAATGCAAACAAACATTCTAAAACATGCAAATTAATGAGCTTAAAACCGATAAAAATGAGGTATATCAATTCCCCCTGACTTAGCTTCTTGCTTGTCCTCAAGCAAAGAATGAAAAGACTAACCGGAAGATTCCACTCAAAAAGAACTCATTCATCATTAGAGTATTCCATATCAATTCCATAGTAAACCACACGATACCACCTTGTACTTCCCCCAGACTTAGCAACGGTCCAAGCTGAACTCCATAATCCTAATAAGTAATCTGAATTCACCATACCAGTTTCCTAGAGTTTCTAAGTGCGGTCTCACCAAGGGAATATCGATCAAAGGACACATGGGTTACTCTCAGCCTTAAAACTACCATCTCTATGGTTCCTTTCTCTCTTTCATCTACATTGCAGTCGATTTTTCCTTACCTAGGGTATTATTTTATTTTTTCTATCGGCTGCTTTCTTTGGTAACTCAAAAGATGTATGCAAGAGTAGCTTCATTGGAGCCCCCTCGGTAAGCTAGCAATGTTCATGTAATCGGTACCATCATTGAAGTTAAGCTCAGCCTACCAACATTACTTAAACATGAGCAGCGTCATTGGAGGACTTTTGTCCTTAGCGTACCACAGTGCACAACTTTATTATATAGTTACTTCAGATTAAGCATAAAGGCTTGAAATGATTAAGAGAGGGGAACCATACTCACATAGATAAGTCTTTCAAGACTGAAGAGAGAACCTGATCCAGTGTATACCAAGCCCTTTGACAAGAAGATTAAGTAAAGTTAAAGGTGAAACTAGCATGAGATCCTTCGAAAACTAAGATTGATATGGGTGGTATTGAGAAGGTGCTTAGTCTCTGGGTTTTCCAATAGTCAATCGATGCCTGTCAAAAAAGAAATCGATAGTACTTAGTTCATGTCAATGCAAATAAACCTCAAAAATCACAGTTCCTACAATCAGTTTTTAGGCTCGAAAAGACGCAATAAAACAGAAAATATCTGAAAATTAAAGCAAAAAGTAAACAAAAGAAAGAAAAATAGCGTTAGTCACAGCAAGTGTCTTCCCTCAGACTTACTTCACACCGTCCCGGTGTGAGAATAAGCGTAAAGAAAGCATGACTTACGCATAAAAATAAAAATAAACGAAAGTGCATAAAAAAGATAAAAAGATGGTGAGAAAAAAAACATTGGAATTGCCATCAGAGGATTATCCTGTTTCTAATGTCCAGGATTGCCTGACCTTCTTTGTTGGCTTTCATTCACCTACACGGACTATTTTCTGCAAAAAGATAAAAAACAGAGGTTAGTTTCTCAAAGAAACATGAGAAAAATGGAAATTCAGATTTGGAATTGGATTATTGAGAGATCACTTGATAAAACTAATAATTAACGCGATCAACATCTAACAATGCATAAATCAACCTAACATCATCTCAATTATAATCCTAAATTCCCAAATTTTCTAAAGTTCTCTTTCAACCTAACAAATCAATTTCTATGCAAAACCAACCAAATTCAGGGCTAGTGAATTCTAAAATCATCTAATAACAATGATAAAACATCGCTTTTACACATTCAAACAACAAGAAATCGAAATTCAAAACCTTTCCCAAATTTTCTCAAAATCGCGGATTGTAAATTTGAGATATAGTCATACCTTTGTTGATCGAGAAAAAGGGTTGGATAATCAGAAAGAGGAGGAAAATCCGAGTGGAATAGGCTCAAAAATCGTTCAAAATAGTTAAGAAACGAGAAAGTTATGAGAGTTGAAGTTTTGAGGAAAATCTCCTAAAATCTCCCAAGAACAAAAAAATTTCTTTAAATCTTGAAGTTTTGATCCTAACCCATGTGTTTCCTGTTTAAAAAGGTGTTTTGAAGTTCAATTTAAGTTATTTGAACCGGTTTTTAAAAACAGAAGATTTACCTGTTTCGATGATCGATCGATCGTGGGGTGGATCGATCGATCAACGGGCTTTTCGTCCTTCCTCTTTTTCTACGATCGATCGATCAAAATTGTGTAGGTCGCTTGTTGGATCGGGCGCATGGTTCTGAATCTCGACGATCGATTAATCACACATGTGCAGGTCGATCGTCGGATGAGCGCATGAATGTGTGGATAAACGATCGATCAATCGTTGTTGAGCTAGTCGATCGTCAGGTCATGCTCATTCTCCCATATCCTTATCGATCGATCGATCCCAGCCTGGATCGATGGAGTGCTGTGTTCTGCTCAATTTCTCACCAAAAACAAAATAAAACGAAAAATTAAATGGAAAACGGAAAAACTATGAAAACAAAAACTACCTAATAGTGGGTTGCCTTCCACTCAGCACTTGTTTAGAGTCATTATCTTAACTCGCATGCCACTTAGATGGCAGATTGACGCTTGGGAGGAATGTTCACTCCCTTAGTCGTTTTCTCATTGTTGATGAACTCAGTTGTTCATCTTTCCTAAGGAATTCAGCTCTATAGCATCTATCAATACTACAGTTCTATCAGGTTGAATCTCCTTCACCGAATATTTTCCCGAAGTCTCAAGTCCAAGTTTTTCTGCAAAAACCTTAAAATACAAGTTTTGAACGATAAATTCAGAATATTCATCAGACTTATCATCAAGGATACATATTTCGTTATACTCAGCTGAGTCCTCTTCTAGCTCACGATAAACACTGAACTCTTCGTCTGAGTTATACTCGAATTTGCAACTTCCCAAGATTGTAGAAATCGAAACTCCAGATTCAGAAATCGTTCCCTTCATAGTAAAAGAATTGATCATCCCACATAGATTACCAGTTTAAGCTCTAATTGGGTAAGAAACTTCTTTGTCAATGTTTTCCAGCACAACGCTCTTGTTAGGGAAATCGATTTTGGCTCCTACAGTTTTCAAGAAAGGTCTTCCTAACAATATCGGAACCGATCCTCCTCTAGCCATCTGAACTACAGTGAAATCCGTTGGAACTCTGCAGTTCGCAACCAGAAGGGTGAAATCGACTAACCTTCCCTTTGGGCTCTTAGAAGTGGCGTCTCCAAAAGAAATGGAGAAGTTGTGCTCCTATATTAGTTCAATCCCCAACTTTTTCATTAACACTTGCACCAGAGTCGCAAAGTGCATCACTGAAAATCAGTTTCCCAAGAATGCAAGGTATTGTAAATTTTCCTTGATCCTCTAGCTTGGTAAGCTCTTTCGGGAATGAGATTGGAGGTCTGTACTTCCCTTCCTTGCTCGCTTCCTTCTTCACATTACACTCCTTAGCTTCAGACTTCACAACATTGCATGATTCCTTGTATTCTTCTCCACTTTTCCAGGTATAGTTCCTTGAGGTCTTCTCATGGCTTCAACCGTTTGAGCTACTTGAGTGTCCAACTTCTTCAGATGTATATAAACTGAATCGAACATATTGTTCAGATTGTTATACATGCTGTTTACTTTGGTGTTGAGCTCTCTTGTAGTTTTCTGCTGTTCAGTTGCAAACTGTTGGATCGAAGTCTTGATCTCATTGTTTGAAGTACCCGAGGAGCTCGTTGGAGCTTGTTGCTGCGGCTCTTGCTGCATGTAAGGCTTGTACAGTTTTTGCCAGTTGTCACCTTCTGAGTTCTGTTTGTAAGGTTTCTGATTGTTCCATCTCTGACCAGAATTCTATATAAATGGCTTCCCCTGAAAAAGTGATCCCTGAGGCATTACCGGAGCTAGGAAGACGACATCCTGTAGGTTCCCTACATTCATGCTCCTGTAGGAAAGGTCGTTCTGATTCTGTCCCCTATTTTTCTAGTTGACGTAGTCAACTTCTCTTTGCTCATCTGTCACCTCGGACTCATCTTGGACTTGTGCTACCTCTCTATTGTCATCCAGCTGATGCACACCCCTTTGACTCCCTTGATTTGCTTTGATAAGAATATCGAGTTTCTCAGCAATTTCGTGAATCCTTTGAATCTCCACAATGTTGACCTTTTATCCTCGGTCATACTGCGGACACTGACTACCAGAACTTGCAGCTAAGTTATCGATGAGTGTAAAAGCTTCATCCCCCGTGTTCATCATGAAATCTCCATTGCTTACGGCATTCAAAGAAGTCTTGTACTCCTACTCAATTCCATTATATAAGGTGTTCAGCAACTGCTCATCGAATTACCCATGGTGTGGATAGTCTCGTTGGTATTCCTTAAAATGCTCCCAAGCTTCATTCAAAGACTCACCAGAACGTTGCTAAAACACTGAAATTTTGCTTCTCAATGATGCAGTCTTTGATTTGGTGTAGAACTGATCCAAGAAGGTAACTCTAACTTCTTCCCACGTGGTGAGTGAACCTGGAGGCAAAGATCACAACCATCTTAAAGCTTTATCAGAAAACGAATGGTGGAATAGCTTACACTTAACATAATCCGCAGGGACTCCATTCGAACTCGTTGTACTGCACATATCTTCAAAGTTCTCAATATGATCCATCAGATTCTCTCCCGGAAGACCATTGAAGACGTATTGCTTTACCAATCCAATCAACTGAGGCTTGATCTCGTAGTCTTGCCTCTGAATTGGTGGAAGGTGAATAACAGACCTATTCTGGTAATGAGTGTGAGGAGTATCTATATCTCCAATAGCTCGACGTTGAGGCTGTTCCTGCTACCTCCTAAGCTGGGCTAAATCCCTATGCAACTGCTCAACCGTTTGCTGAAAATTCTAGTTTATCTGAACATCGTTCTGAACTTCAGGATCCTCTAGAAGCTGCTTGTTGTCACGATTCATTGCTCTTGCTCGTGTGTTTTCACGTTAGATTCTAGCAAGTTCCTTGTTATCAAAACTTAGTAGATTTTATTATCCTTGACTTCTTCTGACCATAAACCTGAAAGAAAAATAAAAACAAAACCCAAAAGAAAAACGTAAGTAAGAGAGTATAGACTAGAAATCGAATCTCAATCAAGAGGCAACTAATTGGTTCCCCGGCAATGACGCCAAAAACTTGATGTGACAAAGTTTTAACCTATGAATCTATTACATGTGCACATCAATGTAGTAGTAGTACTTAGGGATCGAATCCACGAAGAACCAAGTTTGCACTTTTGACTACTCGATTCTAATTCCAGCTATACCAAAAAGTAATTAAAGTAAAAGACTAACAACTTAACGATTTGCAATATAATTAAAAGCATCAGGCATCGGGTATTCATCAAGAAATAAGAATCTAATAAGGAAAAATATTCAGGAACTCTTAAGCACAATTCTTGACGTGAACATAGAATTCTAGCAAATCCACTGTCGTGGTATCTATTACTCTATCTAACAACATAGAGATCCTAACTGTCGTTGGTTCTAGATTGCAAATAGGCTTTAACGAATTGGTTCAACTATCCACAATTAATCCTAACAATCAACTATCGTTGGTTAAGTTCAATTGCTCATATATACTAGTTCAGGAGTTTAACAAGCTTTTGAAAAGTAAACAACCTAAANGGAGTTTAACAAGCTTTTGAAAAGTAAACAACCTAAAATCATTGATTAGGTGATCAAGTTAATCTAAGCATTACACACAAGCATAGATAGAGAATTTCTAACTATAAAATCCTATTTAATCCGCAGTCATTGATTCCTAAATCCCTAGAAACCCTAAACCTGAAAATGAAACTACTTAGACATCATTAAGGTAGAAACAAAAGACATGATGAAGAGAAACATGAAATTGCAATTAAATTAATAAAAAAGGTTCAAAAATCTTCTCAAAAGTATGGAGGAAATCTTCTTCCTACTTACAAAAAACTCTCTCAATCGTAATAGAAATCTCTGTGTCTTACAAATAATAAAAATAAGCTTTTATAGCTACTAGAAATCGCAGGTACAAAATAGGAAAAATTAGGTTTTATTCCTCGCAACTTTGAGGATCGATCGATCAGTGTTGAACGTTCGATATCCCAAAGGTCTTGGTTGATCTCAAGGTCGGGCGCATCATCCTTCGAACAGCTTTGATCGGTCGATCCTTGAGTAGAAGGTCGATCGCAAGGTCGAGCACATCTCTTGTTGAGGAGAATGATTGATCGATCGTGAGCTTAATCGATCGATCAACATTCTTCTGCTGAAATTCCAGAAACTGCTTCGAATCGTCCCGATCCATACTCTGCAGGTACAATCCGAATTAAACCTGTTTATCACCTGAAAAGACTCTAAAATGCAAACAAACATTCGGGAAACATGTGAATTAATGAACTTAAAATCGATAAATGAGGTATATCACTTACATCATCTGTAAGGTCATGAAACCCGAAGTATACGAGATCGCAACTATGGACGGAGAGATGGTTCCGAGAAGTTGGAACTCCATCAATTTGTAGTTCCTAGAAGTTCTAAAAATCTCGCTGAGTCTTAAAGTCTCGCTCGTATTTAGCCAAGTCATAATCCTCGTACAATCTAAGCCGAGTCATTAAACTCTCATCGAGTCCTAAAATCGCACTTCTATTATAAAACCTCGCATGATATAAGCCGAGTCAATAAAATCCTGCCAAGTCCAAAGATCTCGTCCATAATTAGCTGAGTCTTAAAACCTCGCCAATTGAATTCAATTCTATCTTTAAAACGGTACAAAAAGCAACGAATCTCACGCATTCATTAAAAATAATAAAGCAAGGTTTATACAAACACCCCATTAAGGGGGGATATGTTCTCTTACAACTAAAAAAAAAAAGAAAAGAGAGAGAGGAATAGTCATGGATGAAATTAAAGCTATTTGTTGATCTTGGCCTGTTCAGCATCAACATACTCCTTCTCAATAGATTTATCTTTGTCGGCAACCTTTGGAAAAATAATATCATTGTTTGAGCCATATTGTTCGAAACTTCAAAATTGGAATAAACTCGAGTTCAAAATCCCGAATACTAACCTTAGGACAATCCTTTGTCCTGGGAACAGCAACGTCATTTGGGTCAGCATGAAGTGATAACACCTCGCGCAATGCCAAGGCGGACTCTTCAAGCTTTGACGACTCGCAAAAAGTTAGGATAGTCAAATCATCGGGAAGTAAAGTTGTGATGACCTCCTTCAAAATGACCTCTCTAGTCTTAGCAAGCTGCATAGATCCGTATGAAATGAGAGCCGGCTCAACTTGTACATGCTTTTTCAACAGAGACTGAAGTAGACGGTTATACCTGCAATATTGAGCATAAGCTAAACAGGCCGCCAAACTTGCTTCCAGATCGTTAAATCTAGCAGAAATCCTCCCAAACTGGCTAGACAGATAACCTGAAGAACTTTCTATGAGCATAAACAACTCCAAAACGAAAACATAATACAACAGAAATATGAGTATACCTTTGAGGGCATCCCACTCAGCTTAAAGCGACAAAATATCGAAGTTGGCTTTCTCAACAGCATTAAATACAGTATGCTGGTTCTGCTTGGTAGAATTCATAGCATGCTTAATAGCAAAAATCTTTTCCTCACTCTTGAGAGACTTCATTTGCTCCGCTTCTAACTCGGCAATCACCCAAGTCAGAATAGTTTGCACCCTATCCAGGGAAGATTTAGCTTCGACCTCCTCCAAATGAGATTTTTCAGCACGATCAGTCACCTCGTTGAGCTTGCGAGATTTTTCTGCTTCGACAATCATGGATTTCTCTCGACCAAGGAGGACCCAATTCATTTGGGCAATAAGCTAAAAAAAATTTGGAAGAACAAGTTAGTAACTCAGCAAATCGAATAAGAAATTACAAATTTGAGAACTAACCAAGTGAAACAATTTTGTCGGCTCGACATATTCCTTCTTCTTAAGCATCTTAGAAGGAGGAGGAAGGATCTCAAGATTGTTTCTGAGATGACTCATCAAGTCGGTTGCTTCCATATCACAATCCATGACTAGAGCTAACTCATGAAAGCTGAAATCAAAGCCAAAACTTCTAGCAGCTTTGACTTTCTTGGCCAGGGGAGCCTCAACTAGAGGAAAGGGCTCCTTATGCTAGGCAGTCACCTTCTTGATGACTTCAAGAGCACTTGCACGACCTGACATAATCGAACAACGTCTAATCACCTCGGCGCTTGAACGTTTAGTGAAAGGAAACTCGAAAAGTTTACCCGATTGATTGAGGTCAGGTTTGGCTTTCTTTTTCTCAGGTTTCTTTTTGGACAAACTTGAGACTGCAACAGCAGAGAGAGGTGCCTCATCAGGAGCCACCTTTGTTTTTGACGGGGTTTTTGTCTTCCACTTCTTAGAAGATGGGGAACCCTTAGAACCCTTACCAACCTTCTCTAAAGGATTGCCTCAGCTCTTGAAGCCAGAATATTCATTTCGGGACCTTCCAATTTGGTCCTAGAACTTGTAGCAATTTGAAGACTTTGCGTCTCCATGATTTTGTTCGGTTGAGGGACAGCTCCTGCAACTGAGAGTATCCTAACCTCGACTGGTTGGAGCAAACTTTTTTCTAGAATAGAATCAAGATCGCCGAAGACGCTGGGCATTGTGAAATTCTTGATTCCCATATCGACCTGAAGGGTGCCTAAGAGAAAGAATAATGTTTAGAGTTTAAAAAAAATTTAGAAAGCTTCCTCTTAAATTAATCTACCTTTAGAAAGACGAGAAGCTGTTTTCTGGAGAAGATTGGCAGGTAACAACTTCTAACTAAGCCGAGGAACGCCAAGAAGCTTATTCACCAAGCCTTGATAGTCTTTTAAGGGAGAGCGAGATGATGGATGCTTCACTGCAAGATAAAAAATTAGCATGTAAGCATCCAATTTGAAAACCGGATTTTAAACATCAAAAGTCCTATGCCCAAGCAATCTCAAAATTCAGGCAGTCACTGGCGACAAAATGTGCATCAAGACGAACAAAGAAATAACGGTTCTTCCAATCCGAGACTTTTGGAAGTAGGATTGTCCAGAAATCGAAGGCCACGTTTGGCCCTTGCAAAAAATGTCCCTTTTGGAGATTTGACCTCACAAAAGTCCATCATATCCTCAAAAAAGCGAGTTGTAACCTCAACTCCTAATTCACTCCCAAGGATTACAGCTCTGAGTATATTAGCTATACCGGCAATCCCAAGTTGAGTCATTGCAATCCTCCGAGCATAGCTATATTTGGGAAGAAGTTTTGGGATTAGAAGCCACATAGATAAACCATCTGGAGGAGTCCAAGGTCTGTCGGTAGAGTCTGGAATTTTGAACGTGACCCCCTTCATGCGTGGATAAAAAAAAAAAAACATTTTCAAGTATCTTTATAGTGATAATTGATGGGCGAATGTAAAGGGTGTCATGCCAAGTGTCATAATCTTCTGCACGATCTTCAGGGCAAGGCGTGACCGAAAGAACATGAGGGGAAGCACCAGACTGACCGACTTTACTAGGGATAGTAATATCATTTTTGGAACCATCAAAAAGGTTCAACTCGGCATCAGAACTTCTACTATTAACGTCACTAGAAGATGAAGAAGAGCCGGATGCGGAACTCTCGGTTCTGGACTCAGAGCTGGACTCAATTATGTTCTTACCCATCTTAACGAATAGATTTAAAAGGTAGAGAAGAAATTAAAGGCAACGTCTCGACATAAAAAGAGAAAGAGAAAGTTGAGAGAGAAGTTACCTTGACAACTCGGATGAAGGTAAAAAGTAAAGGAAAGAGACACAATATTTATAGGAGACAGCTGGAAACCGAATCGTCGCGCAGTTGAAACCTACGAATAACCAGCATTTTGAAAACCAGATCGAACCGGCCAGTCCGACCGGTTGCACCGTCACTCGCTACTAAAATCGGTCCGGTAAAATTAAAACCCAGATTTAAGTTAAATGGATAAAATCCATCAAAACTTTAAAAAAATTTCATGCTCTTCAAAATAAACACAAAATTAATTATATTAAAACATAGATCGAATTATAAATTATATTGCATAAAACTATTTAAACATATATTAATATAATTAAGAATAATTAAAGTAAAAAAAAATTATACATATCTTTCAAAACAAATTGTATTATATATAAAACATATGCCAAATAAAAAATTAATTTGCATAGAATAAATTAAAAATTGAAAAATATTTACATGTCCAGGAAAATCTAAAGCTGTGTTAGAAATTATAATAGGTCTATCCTATGAAACAAAAGTTATATTAAATTAAAGTAAAACTTACAAGAAATTAAACAAAAATATTTTTGTAAATTCTATTATAAAATTAAAAATACATACATAACCTGCAAAACAAAATTTAAATTTAAACTTTACTAAAACATATATCAAATAAGAAATTCTAATTGAATAAAATTATCATAAAATTTTAAATATACTTACTTTTTTGTTTGAATCCATATAAACGTAACCGCCATCTAATCTAACCACATGAAAGAGAAAAACTAAACGAATGAGGAAAATAACTCATAATGAAACAAAAATTGCTGTGATTTTGATAACTCTAATATCTCCACGTGGTAGAAAATAGAATCGCATTCGGAGTTGTGATACAAAAGTTACGGTGGTTTTGCCAAAACACATCTCCGGAGAATGAATACTCAATTGTCAATGTTAGGAAGCAGTTTTCTATCAAATAATAAGCAACCAAACGACGATCATCTCGATGGTCTAGTTTTCAGATAAGTTTGCAAATCCATATTTTGAGCTGGGTTCATCGGTAAATTATGTTTTAAGGCGATATATCGTATTAGGTTTATCCTGCAAAATGAAAAGAAAATTTAATTTTTTTTTCCAACATTGGTCACAACTGACCGCTAAGCTAAATGCCAGGATGGCTTACCACCTACCACTAAACTAAATGTCACTTGCAAAAAAAATAATAATTAAACTAAAACATTTACAATATTAAAAAACATATTCAAGTATATACCATTAAAAGAATTTAAAAGCTTACATGGTTCTGCAAAACAAATTTAAAATCTTTATCATATTAAAACATATATCAAATGATAAATAATATTTGCGGTAAACTATCATAATATTATAAAAATTATATTAAATTAAATAAATAATAATATTATATTATATATAAAATTAATCTGCCTTTAAAACATATGTCAATTAAAGTGAATCATACATAAACCAGTGTTATATAATAAATTAAATTTATGAAAAATTAAAATAATTATTATCGTAAATTTTATTAAGTAATTTAAAATATTTACATATTCTTGCTCTTGTAAAACAAAATATAAAATTTTACTATATTAAAATATATACCAAAAAATAAACTCTATTTGCATAAAATTATCATAGAAATTTTAAATTACTTACATTCTTGGATGAATCTATAAAAAATTATGAATCCTAAAACCCTAACTGTTATCTTCTCTAACCACCTAAAAAAAATGGAGGAGGTAAACAACTTGTAATAGAACAAAAATTAATATATCCGTATAGCAAAAAATAGAATCGCATATGGAGTTATAATACAAAAGTTATGACACTTCTTTGGAGGACGAATTCCTAATTGTCAATGTTCAGAAACAGTTTCCCGTCAATCAGAAAGAACAAAATGACGATCAACATATTGTTGGAAAGCCCCAATGGTCTAATTTTTAGATTATTTTGTCGATCCATATTCTAAGCTGAACTTCATCGGTAAATTGCGTTTTAAAACGGTGGTTTGCAATGAGTTAATCCTGAAAAACGAAAAATTAAAACTTAATTAAACTAAAAAATATTCAATATTTACATTCTTAGATGAATTTACAAAAACAATTAAGAATCCTAAAATCTTAGCCGTCATCTCATCTGACCACCTGAAAGAGAAAACAGAAACAGAGCAGGAAAACAATTCATTATGGAACCAAAATTGGTGTGCGACTTGCTAATCTTAATATCTTCGCGTAGCAGAAAACAGAGTCGCATTCGAAGTTGTGATACATACGTTCTGGTAGTTTTCCTAAGATACATCTCTATAAAACGAATTCCCAGTTGTCATTGTTCGGAACCAGTTTCCCGTCAAATCAGAAGGAAACAAACGACGATCATCATATTTTTGGAAAGCCCCAATGGTTTACTTTTCACATCAGCTTGCCAATCCATATTCTGAGCTGTATTTTATCGACAAATTGTGTTTTAAGACGGCATTTCGTAATTCATTTATCTTGCAAAAAATAAAATAAAATTTAATTAAACTAAAAAATATATAATATTAAAAAAATTTATTTAGGTAAATCCATAGAAAAATATTTTAAAAAAACTTCCATGCTCATACAAAACAAAATTAATTTTTTTTTATCATATTAGAACATATATCCAACAATAAAATATATTGTCATAAAACTATCATAATATTAAAAACAAATTATATAAAATTAAATGAATAATAATATTGAATTAATCCAAAAATTTTACAATAAATTCTATTTCCATAAAATTATAATAAAAATTTAAAAATACTTACATTCTTGGATGAGTCCATTAAAAAATTATGAATCCTAAAATTCTAACCGTCATCTCATCTGAGCACCAGTAAGAGAAAAGAGAAACAAAGAAGGAAAACAACTCATAATGGAACGAAAATTGGAGTGTACCTTTATAACCTTAATATATCCGCGTAGCATAAACCGAAATCGTTTTCGGAATTGTGATACTAAAGTTATGATGGTTTTCCCAAGACAAATATCTCGAGAACGAATTCCCGATTGTCAATATTCAGAAGCATTTCCTGTCAAACCAGAAAGAACCAAACGACGATCAACATATTTTTGGAAAGTCCTAATGGTTTAGTTTGCAGATCAGTTTGGCGATCCATATTCTGAGCTGTATTTCATTGGTAAATTGTGTTTTAAGACGGTATTTTGTAATATGTTTATCCTGTAAAACAATAAATAAAATTTAATTAAATCAAACATATATAGTATTAACTAAATTATTTAGGTAAATCCATGACAAAACATTAAAAAAAACTTACATGATCCTGCAAAAAAAAATTAATATTCTTATCATATTAAAACATATATCCAACAATAAAATATATTTTCGTAAAACTATCATAATAATGAAAACAAATTGTATAAAATAAAATAAATAATAATATTGCATTAATCAAAAACTCATACAATAAATTCTATTTTCATAAAATTATAATAAAATTTTAAAGTACTTACAGTCTTGGACGAATCCACAAAAAAATTATGAATACTAAAACCCTAGCCGTCATCTCATTTGATCATGTGTAAGAAAAAAGAGAAACAGAGAAGTAAAATAACTCATGGAAGAAAAATTGGTGTGTACTTTTATAATCCTAATATATCTGCGTAGTAGAAAACGAACTTGCATTCAAAGTTGTGATAAAAAAATTATGATTATTTTCCCAAGACAAATCCCTCGAGAACGAATTACCAAATGTCAATGTTCAGAAAAAGTTTCCTGTCAAACCAGAAGTAACCAAATGACGATTAGCATATTGTTAGAAAAGCCCCAATGGTCTAATTTTCATATCAATTTGCCGATCCATATTCTTAACTGAATTTTAGCGGTAAACTGTGTTTTAAGACGATAAGTTGTATTATGTTTATCCTACAAAACGAAAAACAAAATATAATCAAAATAAAACCATATATAATATTAAATAAATAATTTAGTTAAATCAATCAAAAACTTTAAAAAAACATACATACTCCTGCAAAACAAAATTAAATATTTTTATCATATTAGAACATATATCCAACAATAAAATATATTTTCGTAAAACTATCATAATATTAAAAACAAATTATATTAAATTAAATAAATAACAAATTGAATTAATCAAATAAATTATATGATAAATTTTATTTGCATAAAATTATAATAAAAATTTAAAAATATTTACATTCTTGGATGAATCTATAAAAAAATTATGAATCCTAAAACTCTAGCCGTTATATCATCTGACCACCTGTAAGAGAAAAGAGAAACGGGGAAGGAACACAAGTCATAATAGAAAAAAATTGGTGTATACCTTTATAACCTTAATATATCAGCGTAGCAGAAAACAGAATCGCATTCGGAGTTGATACGAAAGTTATGGTAGTTTTCCCAAGACAAATCTCTCGAGAACAAATTCTCAATTGTCAATGTTGAAAAACAGTTTTCCGTCAAACCAGAAGGAACCAAACAACAATCAACATATTGTTGGAAAGCCCCAATGGTCTAGTTCTCAAATTAGTTTGCCGATCTATATTCTGATCTGGAGTTTGATATGATTCTCCTAGAATCGGCACTCTCAAGGATTGGGATGAAGGGATAGGCTCTT
>OVAX01000585.1:0-73548 GCA_900406405.1 Lepidium africanum
AAATTATTCTTGTTTTACAAGTGATCCTGCATGGGGAAAGTATTGTACGAATCCCAACATTACTTAAGGCGGTTTCCTTAATTTTTGGGCGTTGAGTAATTATTACTGTTTAACGTCGCTTCAGTTTCTAGTAAATTCCTATAAATACCGATCCATCATTCTTTTACCATTCACTTCATTTTTGCGATTAACCTTTCTGACTGCACTTTTATTTCTTCCTTAATAGTTTTCTTCCGACTTTCAAAAGTTTTCTGATACTCTTCAAGTACTTCTCTTAAACGAAAATTGGGTCTCGATGATTTTGAACTTCCCAACGTTAAAGAGGGTATGAATGTTGCTCTTGATGGAATAGAGAGTCGTCCTTCTGGGGGATCTTCTAGAGTTACCCGATCTTCTTCTGCGCCGACTCGAGACATTGTTGAAGTTCTTTCAAGTTCTAGTCGCGGAACTTTGCGATCTGCAAAAACACCAAGGGTTGACCCGCCTAGGACTGTTTCTCCTCGAGTCATTACTTCTGGAGTCGTTACTCCAGGTAATGCTTCTGGTGTCTCTCGGTGGAGAGGAAGAGGCATTCCCGATTTCCATTTTACCCACGACCATTTTGATCCAACATTGGTATTGGAGTTTCAAACGAGTGTGCTGATCAGATGCATTAGATCAGAACATCATTAGAGCGTCTCCTTTCTCCGGACCAAATGGAGAATCGGGAGGAAAACGAAGAGGTTGCATATTTGCTGTTCTGGGTGAGTTCTTTTTCAGAATTCGGTTCCATCAGAATTCAAACCTTCTACTGCATTTTTGAAGTTTTTGTAGTTTATCGCCTTTTTAAACAGCATTATGCTGCAGCGCGAGAGGTTTCGCGCTAACCCGGACGAGAGTGTCTGGAGGAATTCTGGCTGAGTTAGCCAAACCTAACTTGAAACAGTGGAAGTGAGGTCCCGACTTACTGCCACCGAAGAAGAACTCGCTCATGTGAAACACAAGTCGAAGGTAGAGTGTGAAAACATCATCGAGAAGGCCAATGACAAGCTTCAGGAGCTCCAAACTGAGTTGGACTCTATGAGGGAAAACTTCAACTCCCGACTTCACCAGGTTCTGAATGATGAGAAGAAAAAGATCTTCCAATATTCTGGGTCAAAGAGTGCTCTCGAACTGCTTTCTGCTTAGAGCGTCAACATTCCTTCAGCAATTATTTATTCGAGGACTGCTAAAGTGAACGAGTCCAAGGAGGTTGTCGACAGGGAGAACTTGATGCCGTTACTTTCTACAGACTTGGTCATTCCGATTTTCGAGATTGGGAAAGCATCGAAAAGCAAAGATCATACTAGGAATTAGTGTTCCTTTTTTTGTCTAATCTTTTGGATTGTTCATAGTTATTCCTTTGATTCTTGTAACTGTCATTCGACTTTTTATAAGTCATCTCTTTGATCCTTGTAATCGTAGTTCAGCTTTTTTATAAGTTATCTCTTTGTTCCTTAATCGGTAATTGCTTTGTAATTATTTATCTGTATAATGAACAACATTGTTATTTTGTTGATATGCTATTTTAATTCGTTTTGATTTCGTAATCCGAATATGAGAACTTGTTAAAAAAATGTTGTCTCGTAATTTGTATGACAATTGGACAAGTACAAAGCTTAATTCACGAGGTCTTTTCTTGTTTTTACGCGTTAGCTACATTTCTCTCATAAATTTGAGAGTTTGATCCTGATTGTTAGGAAGAGGAATTTCACTGTTTGGTATTTTAAGGTGAGATTTTAAGACTCAGTTTAAGTTTTAAGAATTTCAACCTTGGGAACAAACTTCATAGCAATGTCGTTTTTGTTTTTTATTGAGAAAATTTTGTTTATGTGTACGGAACTACGTTCTCCCTTTGTTTGAGAACTTAATCTCGTGAATCCGTATGAAACGATGTTTTGTTTTGTTGAGGATTTGACCTCAAGAAATCTACACAAAGTTGTGCTTTGTCTTTTTGTGAGGATATGACCTCAAGAAATCTACACAAAGTTGTGCTTTGTCTTTTTGTGAGAATTTGATCTCGTATTTGCGAGAAGTTGGTCTCAGTTAATTGGGAGAATCAGATCTCGTGTTTGTTAGTGAGAATTAGGTCTCAGTTTTAGGATTCGCGAGAGTAAAATCTTGGCTTTTTGTGCAAAAAGCTAAGTTTTGATTTTTTACAAGAGACTAATTCTCGGCTTTAAATGAGGTTTGATACATGGTTTTACTATATTTACGAGAATTCCATCTCAGCTAGATTTTATGACTCGGCTATATTAAGCGAGATTTTACGACCCGACGAGGTTTTAAGACTCGGCTATATTTAGTGGATTTTATGACTCGGTGAGGTTTTAAGACTCGGCTACACTGAGCTGGATTCTATGACCCAGCGAGGTTTTAAGACTCGGCTTTTGAATGTCTTTGCAAGAATTTGATCTCGTCTTTTCGAGAATTAGGGTGAAACTCTTTTTTTTTTTGCGAACCCGAGATGGGAACTAATAAAAAATTATTTAGTTTTAGCTGCACCCGAAAGCTACCTACATACCCCGCATGGATCAAGCCAAGACGTAGTTCTGATTACATAATTAATTAGATGAGGATGCATCAAGTAATGCATCTAAATTACCGTGTCGGCGTGTCTTGAATACTAATATCGCTTCAAATTGATGGAGTCCCAACTTCGCAGAACCATCTCTCCTTCCATATTCGTGCTCTTGTAGACTCCTGGTTTTGCGATTTTGCAGATGATATATGGCCCTTCCCAGTTGGTGCCGAGTTTTCCTACGTTAAGTTCAGCTATGTTTTCAAAAACTTTTCGGAGTACTAGGTGTTGAATTTTCATCTTCGGGAAAGCACTCTCGACGCAAGGTTGGTACCACTACTTCTGTTGGGGCCATTATTTCTATTTCGTGAGAAAGTGAGAAAGGAGTTCGTTCAGTTAAGTGTCTTAGTGTTGTCCGATGTGACCATAACAAGCCATCTAACTCGGAAGCCCAATTTCCTTTCTTTTCTGAAAACCATTTTTTTATTCCATCTATGATATGCTTATTCATTGTCTCGACTTGTACAATTCCTTGTGGGTTTCGAAGAGTAGATTTACTCACTCGGATGTTCAATTTGGAACAAAACTTAGTGAACTTTACCAAGATAAATTGAGATCCATTGTCTGTTACAATCTCGTAAGGTAGCCCATGTCGGTAGATTATGTTCTTCCACACGAGCTTGACTACATCTCAGTCTTTGATGTGTTAATAAGTCTCTGCTTTGACCCATTTTGAGAAGTAATCTGTCATGACAAGAATGTAGCGCTTTTGTCGAGATGATGGCAACGGTCTGACTATGTCCATTGCCCACCGCATAAATGGATACGGCATAGCTATTGAAGTTAGTTTTTCAATTGGGGTGTGGATGATATGCTCATGTCGTTGACATTTATCGCACTTAGCTGCGTATTACACACAATCCTTCGACATTGTCGGCCAATAATACCCGAGAGTTTGGATCTTCTGTACGAGTGATCTTCCACTGTCGTGATTTACACCAGCTCCATCATGTGTCTTTTTACTGATTTCGTTGATCTCATCACCATAGATGCAAGTGAGGAGGATTTCGTTTGTGCTCCGCCGCAATTCTATCAACTTGGGCATATAAAGAGCATTTTGCCTTGAGTCGGCGATCTACCCACCTGTCCTCTTGGGTTTCTCCATCCATAATGTACGCAAGAATCTCATCTCGCCAATCAATCTTCTGTTCGCTAGACTATTCAATATCTGGTATCTCGGTGTCATAGTCATTTAAAGTATCAGTAATTGTCGAGACGAGTTCAACATCTCCTTTCGGTAAGCTTATACTTGGTCGGTCTATACTTTCGACTGGTATTATCCGCCTTTGAATGGGATCTTTTGTGGATGCTAGAGCTGCTAAGGCATTAGCTGAAGTATTCACAGATTGGGAAATCTTGTTTACTTTAAATTTTAGATCCTTCGTCAAATCTTTGACGACTTTGAGGTATGCTTCCATCTGATTGTTCTTTGTATCATAGCCTCTGTTTACTTGGTTGACTACCAATTGAGAATCGTAATAACATTCTACTTCGGTTGCTCTAATTTCTTTGGCCATAATGATTTCTACGATCAATGCTTCGTATTCCGCCTGGTTGTTGGATGCTGGAAACGTAGGTCGGAATGATTGCTCCAAAGTTTCTCATGTCAGACTTTCAAGTAAGATTTTGATTCCTGAACCACATTGTGATGATGATCCGTCAACGTAAATCTTCCAAGTTCGAAGAACCTTGTCTGACCCTAAGGTTTCCATGTCGAGGGCAAGCTCAATTAGAAAGTCAGCCATTACTTGAGCTTTGTACTCGTCCTTCCCTTGAACTCGATATCATATTCACTTAACTCGATGGCTCACTTAGTCAATCTTCCGTACAGGTTTGGACTATGTAGAATCGTTCGTATCGAGTGATTTGTCAACACAATAATAGTGTAAGACTGGAAGTAAAGTCGTAAATTCCTTGTAGTTATCACTACTACTAATGCAAGTTTCTCTGTAGTCAGATATCAGGTTTCGGCTCCGTCCAAAGACTTGCTTGTGTAGAAAATTGGGTGTTGAGTTCCTCTATCATCTCGAACTAGCACGCTACTTACTATAGATGCTAATACTGCAATGTATAAGTATAGGGGCTCTTCGTCTTCAGGTTTAGCTAGAATTGGTGGAGTCGAAAGAGACTCGTTTAATTCGATAAAGGCATTCTCGCACTTCTCATCCCACTTGAACTCTTTATTTCCCCGCAGTAAGTTGTACAATGGGAGACATTTATCCGTTGAGAGCGAGATGAACCGATTTAGGGCGACTATTCGGCCGGTTAGCCTTTGAGCTTCTCATTTGTTCTTCGGAGAAGATAGCTCTTGGATTACCTTAATCTGCTTTGGGGTTTGCTTCGATTCCCTTTTGAGTTACTATGTAGCCAAGAAATTCTTTCGAGGTTACTCCAAAGGTGCACTTTGTCGGGTTAACCTTCATCTAATACTCATTCAATGTTTGAAAACAACGTGCTAGATGTTCGACGTGATCTTTTGCTTTCAGTGACTTGACCAGTATGTCGTCTATGTAATCCTCCATCCTTTGTTCGAGTTGATCGGCAAACATCTTGTTGACTAATCGCTGGTAAGTTGCTCCGGCATTCTTCAAACCGAAAGGCATTACTTTATAGCAGTAAGTTCCTCGTTCTGTGATGAACAAAGTTTTCTCCATGTCATCGGGGTGCATCCGAATTTGATTATATCCCGAGAAGGTGTCCATAAATGAAAGGAGTTTGTTTCTAGCAGTTGCTTCGACAATTCTATCGATATTTCGCCGTGGTAAACTATCCGGTTGACAAGCTTTGTTGAGGTCAGTGAAGTCCACACATATTCGCAACTTTTGATTCTTCTTGGGAACGATTACTGGGTTAGCTAACCATTCCGAATATTGGACTTCGGTAAACTTTTTGACCTCGTCAATTACAGCATTTGTTCTTTATGGCCCTAGCTTTCTTTGTTTCTGCTTGATGGGCTTGTAAGTCGGGTCAACGTTAAATTTGTCGCTTGCAATCTTCGGATTGATTCCAGGCATATCTTTAGATGTCCACTCGAATGTCGTTACGTTTTGTTCAGGATGTTGGATCAACTTATCTTGGATCGGCTTACTCAAGTTGACCCCAATGCTAACGCATTTAGACGGGTCTGTTAGGTCGATATTGATGAGTTCGACGCTAGATTGGTCCGGTTTTTCTGGAACAGGAGGTTCTGTTAATGCTTTGTTTTTCACAGTTGTCGTGATCATGCAGGATTTGTTTTGTAACTTTAACTCGGCGATAAAGCATGTCTGAGACATCTTTTGATTTCCTCAAAGCGCGTAAACTCCTTCGTTTGTCAGAATCTTCACACATTGATGGTAGCTTAACGGGATCGCTTTCATCGTATGAATCCAAGGTGTTCCAAGGATCATATTATAGATTGGCTATTTATCTACTACCAAGAACTTGATCCATCTTGTAATTTTGGCAACTTGGACTGCTAGCTTAATAGTTCCGATTGCATTTTTCGTACTTCCGTAGAATGCAAACAGCGTTCTTTCCACTAGTTTGAGTCGTGCGTCTGGTAAAGTCATCTTATCCAACGTCTCCTTAAAGATTAGATCTACCGAGCTACATGTATCAATGAGAATCCGAGATACGTCGCAATCGGCTACTCGTAATTTTACGACTAGCGAGTCGTTATGTGGGAAGCTTACTCCTTCAACATCTTTGGCGGTGAATGTAACTTCCGAGTCAACCGGTTCTAAGCTATTTTCGACTAGATCAAGGTTGACTGCAGCTCCAACCTTCTCTTCATACCTCTTGATTGACCTTATAGTGTCATCACAAAATTGTAATCCTCCCATGATTATGTTGACCTCCACTCTTAGGGATCCTGATTTTTGGCCCCCGGTTCACTAAGACCCTTTTTAATCTTGGCGCAAAGGGTGAGTTCCGAGGTTGAGCTAAAATTCGCCCAATCTCTGGTGCCGAGCTGGTAGCTTGATGGAATTGAGACCGCATGTCCTCCATCATCCTGTATACGATTGTTGCGTCCATTGTAGTCGGCATTTGTTCTCCTGCCTTGGTCCTATCACGTTGGTTTGTTGTGGACTCGATACTGCTCCAAACAGATTTCTCTGGACGCTAGCCAATACTTCTCCATATGTCCTATTGTTTTGCGTAGACGGGAGGCTACCCTCGTTTAGATGAGACTCAATTTTGTCGAATCTTTCCGAGTTTCTTCGATCAGAAGCCTCAAACTGTGTTATCATGTTGCACACCAAAATTTTCGATCGAAAGTGGTCTTTGAGGCAGACCGGGGAGGGCAGCAATTTCTTGAGAGTTTTCTCAATTCTCCTTCTGAGTTTGAACAGAGTTCAAAGATGATCCGAGAGTTGGATCAGTGTTTTCTTGGAGGTTAAGGTCCCTCCTTTCGGGTGAGTTGATTGTTACTTCGTCTTCGACCATCCTTTGTTTCGCGTGCACACTTTGTTCCTGTGTAAAGAATTTATTCGATGTCTCCCACTAGACGGTGCCAACTGTTCGAACTGGGTTTAGCACATGGAGCTAAATCTGAGATTCTGATTAAAAGAGGGAAGATTGGGCAAGGATTCTTTGAGAGCTTTAAAGAAAAGAAGTGTATTAGGAAAAAGAGGATGATTGATGAGTACAGTTTATTCCTTAATGTGTGTTGACAAAAAGCAGATCCTTTGTTTGAAGACTTGCTCCTCTATTTATAGACCATAGAGGCGGTTACAAAGTAGATTGAATAAATGAAAATATACAAATTTCTAGATAAGATCGTATCTAGAAGATTCTTGCTAGATTTTCGAAAATTTTTCATGTCGGAATAGGAAAATTTATATTTTTTTGTTTGCTGACGTGTCGTCTGACTTCTTTCAAACTTCAGTGTGCTTCCGAGAAGGAATTATTCTGGGTTGAGACTTCGATATACTTGCCGAGTTCAATACTTAAAATTTTACCCATTATTTCTCGTGGACCGAAACAGTTACTCGAATTCACCTCCAACAATAAAGTTTGTAAGTATGACTATAGCAAATAACAACATTATTATTCGGTAACCACAAAAATTTTACAATACAATCGTGATAAGAATAAAAAATAACAGCTATAATCAGAACACTATCGATCTATATAATTTGTTACTGCAAATAAGAAATATGTTACAGATGTATATGCGTATATATTTATATATATGTTGGAAAATTTTATTTTTTTTAACACACTTTTACTTTGGTTACCGGAGAAAAGGACCGAGGGGCGGTACAGATATTACTCTAATCTAATTTTCTTCTTATGGATTGGAATTAGCTCGTTTATAACTGAAACATTGTCGGTTACCAATTCACCTGAAGTGTCATTAATTGGATCAACTGTCAAGATCATATAATAAAAAAATACAGTAACATAACTCACGTCAAGTATCATTAATTGGAGTATGTACCAAGCTCATTATGAGTCGGCAGGACAAGAAGAATGTGTAATGTCCGACAAAAATATTGGACGTAAATATTATCCTGTTTGATGTTTGAATGAGTCGCCGACAACTTTATGATGTTAGCTCATGTCAACTCATAACATCAACTGACATTTGCTTCCCTCTTCGTAATTCGCTTGCCCAAATCTTCTAGACAAAACTTGACTTTATGTCATAATATTGAATTTCTTTTCCTCCAATCACTACAACCAATTATTCCACCTTATGGTAATTAAGGTAGAATGAAATTAGCAATCTTTTCCACCAATTAGGTCAACAAAACCTAGTCAAGAAGTTCAAAATCTAAACCTTTTAGCATATGGGATAATATGACTATATGAAATCTAAAAACAATATATATACATATATATATATAACTACTTGATCAAAAATACTTTTTTGCCATTGATTTTCTCATCCCAAAATGTATGTCGTAGTTTATCAAAACTGAAACAAGAATGTCCTTTGGCCCAGATCTGACCCTACAGCTCTTTGTTTTGTTTTCTAAATTTCACAAAAGAACGGGATGAGGGACCATATCCTTTGATGCTTTGGGTTGGTGACTCTGCCAACTATAGTAAGAGCATGTTTTGCCTGCATATCCGAGTTGTCATAGCGAGGGATTTGTACTCTCTGTACTCTAGATTCTCGGCTGCTTGTTTGTATGTGTTTGTCTTTTTCCTCTCTTGTGTACCTTGTGTTAATTTTATAGTATCTTGACATTGTGGTGACAAGAGATGACTCTTAGCAGTTCTTACGCCTTTTCTTGGTATTTTGAGGAGAGGCTTTGTACTTCTAGATGGGAAGCGTCTTAAGGTTCTTTACCACAAAGGTAAGAGGTTCATTTCATTGGCAAAAAGAGTTATTGCTACTTGAGCCGCGTGAGTAAAGGAGTGAGATTTCGAACTCATACTTTCCAGAGATCAAAGCTCTAAGTTCTTCTTCACAAACGTAGAAGAAATTGAGATTGTTATTCAAGTGTAAACTTTCACGATGAAGGTTTTTTACCTGAAATGGGTGCTTTCCTTAGTGAACACTCCATTAGGTTAACTTTTGAATTTTTCAGTTGCCAGAAGTGGATGGGGAAGTGAGGCTGAGACGTGCATCGGGTGGTTTGCTAGCTTAAAAATGATATATATTGATAGAAATTTTGAAATCATCTCCCGCAATTGTCTAGAGACATAGCAGACGCATTACACTTGTAGCATTACATTAAAAACGGAAAAGAAAAAAAAAGAAAAAAACTTCTTGAATTAGAAATGGACTTAAAATTCGTTAAAACAACATTAACTATGGTCCATATATTAATATGAAATCATTAAATCAACAACGACGACCTCGGCGACACGTAAGAGTCCCTGCGGTCGTAGTGATGGAACCAACAAGGGACGATGGCCTTGCACTCAAACTCGAAGCTCTTGCATAAGTTGAAGGAGCTCTGGTACCGGACTCCAAGAAATAAGCTCCGTTTAACAACATATCTCCTTCAGATCTCCAATTCCAATCTCTCCATTCACTTTCTGGTGCATCTTCATGTTTAGTAACCTATATATATATGTACTTTAAGTGTTAACTGTTCTGACAAATTATCAAAGAGTCAACATGATTTACAACAATGTATATGTAAGTACCTCTTTGTTAAATTGGGTGTTAGGAGCAAGAAATCTATTTCCTTGGCTGTATATTGTTGGAGAAGCACTCCCACCGATTGCATACATTTCCCAGTGAGTATAATCGTTGTTCACTACATGGAAATATCCATGCCTACACCTGTGTATTCACAACAAAAACCCTTATTAGAGCATCTCCAACGAGAAGATGCTTAAGTTGAGGTTCTTAAGAAATAAAATATTATTATTTTATAACAAAATTATTTTTTATTTTTAAAAAAAAAATTGTTCAATCACATATTGACAAGTGTAAAGACAGTTTCTTAGTTAGGAAACTGAGGTTCTACATTAAGAAATCTATAGACGGTTTCTTATCTCTCTCCTACTTTTCTTTTTTTTCTTTTTTTTAATCATAAGAACCTCTATGTCCATAACCGTTGGATATGCTCTTATTATTTAACTAAAATTTATATCACATGTTATTATCTTTATATATATATATATAGCTTAGGTGATCATGATTAACGGGATCAGGGCCGGCCCTGAGTATAGGCCAGTGAAACATTCGCTTAGGGTCCCCAATAAAAACACCTTATATAAATTAGAAATTTGTTTTTTAGGTTTTTAGTTAGGCTTATAAGATAAGAAAATGGGCCCCTATTTCCTATATTGTTTACCGGACCTGAACGGGATATATGAGTTTCGAGCCAGAGTATGAGAATGTAGGCTCTATATGGTTTCTCGGGTCAGTGGGTTATGTGTTATGATTAATCCTAGAGTTGGAGCAAGAAAATGTTCGAACTTAGATCTTTCAAACTCCCAAAATTTCACTCTAACCACTAGACCATACTTGTAGAGACGATTATGGTGGTTTTAACTCTGAATAAATAACATGTCTTATTCTGCATCAATAATAACGGCCCCTATAATCTTTGCTGAAATTAGATGAAAATCAAAGTGTAGAATGCATAACGAATGGCCGATACTTGCCTAGTATCATCTATTCCAATTTGTAACCATGTAATAAAATGAATCTTCTATATATAGCGATGCGACAGATCCATGATGGTTTTAAAAGTCTCGTTCTGCTTTTTTTGACTTTGTTCCATACTCATAAAAGTCAGGCATTCACATTTAAACTACTCTTTCTGCACGTGCTAAGCGCTTCGCATATGCAGGCTTAGTATAGTACGTATAGGCCCAACTATTGATGCATTTGCAGTTTGTGCTATGAAGAGTAAAAGAGTAATTTCATACCGTGGCATTCTTTGAACGAGTCCTTCTCCAAAATGGTTAAACGCAATGGTTACTTGCATGTCCTTATCCTGCGTGTAACTATCACTATGCCCTAAAAGCATGACCTTGTCATGATGCGTCATGTGGTTGTTCGAAATGGTTATAGCCGTCGAACCATGAATAGCATCTATAAGTCCATCGTCGCAGTTAGAGAACGAGCAATGGTCAATCCACACATGTTTTCCTCCAAAAATAGCCACTGCATCTCCATCTGATGGAATCCAATACCCGGTATGACTTGGACCATCTTTAATTAAACCACCTATTAACATAAAATAAACTCTTTTGTTACAATAAAGATCCACTAAACCCTAGAATCCAAAAAAATTCGGTTATGAAAAAAAACATCCACTAAAAGTCTAGTTTTTTAGATTGGTCTCACCTGGTCCTCCTTTGCAATCATGAATGTTAATGCCATGAATAATGATGTTAGTTGAATAATGGATCTTCAAACATGGTCCATTGGATATGTGAACACTTGCGCCTCTACCATCAATGGTCTTGAAAGATGTGATGATAAGTTCTTTTTGAAGTCTAATAACCATATCTCTCTTGAAAATGATCCATAATGGTTCATCTTGTGTGACCGCATGTCTTAAGGTTCCGGGTCTAGGGTTTACGGGATCATCATTGCCTGGATCCGTAACTACATAGATTCGACCATTGCGACCTCCAATGGCGTTTTTGCCAAATCCAATGGCACAATCAGCTAACCGTTGACGGTTTGTTTCCCAATTAGGGTCACATCGCCAACAATCATCGATTGGATTTCCGATTCTGCATGAGAGGTAGGCCAAGCTCCTTCTTGATGCATTGAATACACTCCTACAAAAGAGAAATAAAATAGGAGAAAAGGAAATGAGAGAAATTTCTTGAAATGTATATTCTATGGAATAAATGTGTGGATAAAAAGTGTACGGTTGAAAAAAGAAGTACATGTGAACGTTATTATGTTGGTTGGAGAAAAGATGTTGGACACTATTATTTTTACAAGCAAACTTATGGTTTTTATTTAATTATAAAAAACTACAAATACTATAGTTACCGACAGTCCTTTTATGGAAAGTATCATTATAGTTGAAAATTGTATTTTTAAATGTTTTATATAGGTTATTGATTGGATTTTACCGATTCAGTTAATAAAAAAAAATTATTTTACATAGATTTTTGAAAATCTTCATACTAAGGACCTACGTCCGACATTTAAAATTTGTATAAAATATGTCGAGAAAACTCGTTTTATTTGGTGGATTTTATATAGATTTATCCGTCGAAAATGAGATCGAATTTCTTGTAATTGTAATGTAGAATATGGATCATAATGTTATTTTTCAGTAAATGATTTTCATATACTAACAGTTCTATTAAAAAGTGACACATTTTTTTCCCAAAAGAAAAAAAAAACAATTTTTGACCCGAAAAAAATTGACCCGAAAAAAAAAGCATTTTTCACTGAAAAAAAAACATTAATGGAAAGTAAATCTATAAATGTGAGCCATAGCAAATCCTAGCTATAAGCCTATAACTCTATAAGTGAATCCAAAATAATGAAAGACATTGTTATGGAATTATAAGTGCTGCATTACGTAGATATAATGTATTTTTACAAAAACAACATCGTTATACCGAATTTGAACATAAGACATTCAGAATTTTCTACTTTTATCGTACCTATTAACTTCGTCAACTACTACATTCGGATCTTGAACATGTTTCACCGAACTCGAAGAAACCGCAATGGTGTTACAGATTGACAAAAGAAGTAGAAAAACGTAAGCAAACTGAATATTAGAATACGAAAACATTATTCTAAATATAGAATAAGAGAAAAATGTTATAAAAGAGAGAAGTTTGTGATTGTTGTTTTGTGTTGAAGATTGATATCGTTGGGGAAGTATATAAAGAAGAAGAGAGTTGAGTTCCGGGAGTGAAGGCGTGATTTATTTTTAAATTATTATTTCTATGATATAATATATAGTTTTTATTAAATTATTATGGGACCTACGTTATCGTAATTTCAGGTAAGAAAATAAACGGTTAATGTTTGTGAAACCGTTAATTGGGTTTTATAGTCAAAAGGTTTTGTCTAAAGTCAACTTTATAGACCTTATAAAACGGTGTCGTTTTTATAGTTCTTCGTGTTTTTTCCCTCTATCACATGCATTTGAAAGAAATGAAATCACAGCAAGAGTTTTGTGTTTGTTAAAGTAAAACTTACAAACAGTTAATTAAGCATGGTTAGTCAAAAGTAACTGCTTAAGAAGTCAACCTTTTTGACATTTAGAACGACACCGTTTTTTTTAATACTTTTTTCTTCCTTTGTAATTTGTTTATGACATCATATGTTTATTAATTTTGTTTTGTGGTTATGTTTTGTCAATTGTGAAACCGGTTTTAGATTCTCACCTGAAGCCGAAATCAGCTGCATCAAATCTTCTTAAATATAGGATGGGCCGTAATTTGAAGGTTTAGCTAAGGGATACATATCAAGAAAGCCCAATAGGAATACATATAATATGTTTTTTCAACAACTTAAAAATAACACTTAGATAATAATATCAAGATATTTGTAGGATGAGCTAAAATATCAATTTTATCGTTTTTAAAATGTGTGGAATTAAATAGATAGAAAATAAACTTAAAGCTATAATCTCTGAAAACTCATCAATATATATTGAGAATACAGACTATTCTTTTCGTACGATATATTGTCACAAACTCAGAGTTATATGTCGCAAAGTCTTGATTGTGTTATTGCTACATGAATTCCTCTAACGCTCATATTGTTACAAAAAATTTTATATAGTTTAAAGTTACACAAAATTAAAAAATCATTTTATTTTCATGCATAGACAAAATTTTAAACCTATTTACAGTCAAACGAAAATTTCTGAATCTTAATACACAACCACATCCGTTTTATCGATTTACTATTTACCGATCACCTTATTAAGAACTTGGTATGTTAATTCTTAAATCTTCTAGTTAAATCACCTTATTTTGATTTTCTATCTATGATATTATCATTAATTTTCTGTGGTTGTGATTGGTGTCATTCACTACAAACATTTCCTTTATAAATTACTTATTATTTTTGTTGCCAATTTGTCTTTTCTTGTTATTATCATAAATTAAAAGTAAAAAGATAATAGAAAAAGACGAATATCACAGCAGATTTTTGCTAGACAACACGAGACACAGCTGTTTGTAATAAATTATGCCCTATGGAATATAATAAGCAGTAAAAAATTACCATTTCTTCCCTCGTTTTAGGACATTATAAAAATGATAAAAGAAGAATCATTGCTAAACAAATCATTTTTGTTTGTATTTTAGTAACCAATCGACTCAAGTCACTCAACAAGTGTGCAATCATTAAATTCCCAATTATTTTAACACTAAATTTATGCAAGTTGTATAACAACACAAACAGCTCTTTTGCTTTATGTTTTACTCATCTCGAGACTAATTGAAAAACAAGAAAATACTCTCTCCTTTTCTTTGATTTGCCACGCCAATTAAAAAATTTTTGCTTTATTTTCTATAAGAATGTAATTATTTGTGTGAGGAAAATATAAAAATAAGTAAAGAGAAATAATTTAATAGAAAAAACAAAAAATTAAAGTAAATATGAAGAAGCTCACGTCAAATTTTAAAGTCATTTTTACAAACTTAATTTTAATTGTAAGTTTTGGAAGTTGTGGACAATAAAGTGTATGCTTAAACTTTTAATTTAATTTCTATCTTGGTTTTAAGAAACAACTTATATTCTGAAACAAAAAAAGTCCTCTAAAACAACTTATAAAAAGAAACTAAAGGAGTATTTCTTTTGGATATTGCAAAGTATCATATTCGTATTAGAAAGAAAATTATTTCTTAAATGAACTTTTTATAAGTATATTCGACTTAATTTTTCCTTAGCGTACTAAAGTAGTTAATATAATCAAATCATGTTTTAATTTTTTTTTTTTTTGTTATATATCAAGTTCTCCCCATATACCAATTCATGTTTTTATTTTTCTTTTTCTTTTGTTATATATCAAATCATGTTTATTATGTCATATTCTACTTATCAAGTTAAAGAAAATAAATACTGTAGTAGAGTAATATAACAGTGATGTGACATGTATTTATATATAAATAGTTTTGTCTTTTTGGTCAAACATTAGGATTTATAGTCTCATTTGGTAATGTTTAAGGGACTGAATAACAATAGCATTTAACCAAAAACAAAAAATTATCAACAACATTTTTTATTAATGATACCTAATCCACCTCTAACATTATTTCAATTTCATGAATTGGAAATTTAGTTTACATTTTGTAAAAATTTATATAGCCGCCACTACAGTATTATTTTCCATTATTTAAGTCGAACAATTAATATAAATTATCTGATATATTTAACTGCATATTTCGGCATTTTCATGGCGTCTCATTTGATGTTATTGATTTGATCTCTGTCTGTAAGTTTAGATATTATTCTCTAATGCGTCAAGCTAAAGCAGCTTCCAGCTAACAAAATATTTAGAGAAGATAAATAGAAAAACATCTTTCATTGCTTCTTCTTCTTCTCCTTCAAGATTTTTCAGACAAAGAGGTCAGTTTCTGTTTTTTGGTTTTCGTATTTCGATATTTATCTATTTATTTCTAAATTTTGTGTGTTTATCGAGAAGAAAAGAAACGGTTTCTTAACCGCAAATTCCTCTACTCAAATCTTTAAAACCCATGTGAGACTTTTAAAGCTAAGATTTCATTTCGTTTGTTTATAGTATCTTTTTAAAAGATTATTGTTGCAGAGAGCTTCTAACGTTAAGTAAGATTTAAACTCTAGCTTTTGTGTTTAATTAAAGTAATTTCTCTGTTTCCAGCTCTCCAAATCAATACCAGGATTTGCTAAATCTTGGAAGAAAAGGTGTTGACTGATTGATTTATTGAGATGGGTTTGTGTTGAAGCTCCTGAATAGTTAAAAGATTCATATTGAATTTCAATGGAGCCTCCAAAGGGATTTTGTGCTTCTTTGTTCCAGTTCTTACTATTCCTTCCTTATTTCATTGGATTGCTGTTTTTGGGTTTCATCAAAGGTATGAATTTATTTAACAGTGAATCTTCTGCACTTAGATTTGATGAATGTCTTATTGTGTCACTAAAAAACCTGAACTTTAGATGAATTTCTACTTCATTAAGTTCAGATTCTTCAGACAGATATACTTAGGGTTTTTCTTCTGGTAAGAACATAACTCACCAAAAGAATTTGACTTCTGTACATGGATGTTGACTTTTAGTTAGTTGCTTTAATGGTCTGCCTCTTTCAATTGAAAAGTTCAAAACTAGAAGAAGTTGACTTCCTTAAAGTATACTAATGCATTTTGATTTTGTTTAGGTTCAAATAAAGTTTGAAAGTAGGAGTTCTGCTTTTCAACTTTTTAGTCTTTTCTTGTCAATGAAACTCATTGAATTGTTGTAATTAGATTGAATAGTTCAATGTCCTGCAATGATTTTCTGATCCAAAAGACTCTACTTGTGTTGCTTAGGTATCGTTTTGTGCCCACTTGTATGCCTCATTGTGACTATAGGCAACTCTGCAGTCATACTGAGTCTCTTGCCTGTTCACTTCATTTGGACATTCTATTCAATTCTGAGGTAACTAACTCTTCAATCTCTTCACTATCTCATCTTAATGACTTTGAAGACATTCTAATTTTTGGTGTCTTTAATACACAGTGCCAAACAATTAGGACCAATCCTGAAGTTCTTTTTATGCTTATGTCTTCCTGCTGTCATAATTTGCTGGCCGATTCTTGGTATTTTAGCAAGTGTTTTGGGAGGAGCTTTATATGGTTTTCTCTCCCCAATTTTTGCCACTTTTGATGCTGTTGGTGAGGGCAAACCTTATCCGTTTTTCCATTGCTTCTATGATGGAACTTGGAGCACTATTCGACGCAGCTTCACTGTTGTTCGCGACTTTAAAGATGTTTGCTTTCATTCATACTTCTCACTCATGGATGAGCTTAAACAATGTTGTCCTGATCGAAAATACTATGAGATAAGGTATGTATATACTTGTTCTTGCTCGTGAGCTCCCTTCTGAAACCGATATTTTTGGTAGTGCCTTACATGTTCTATTTATTATCAGACTGCTTCAACTCCCAGGGGCTTTGCTAGCTTCAGCTCTCGGTGTATTTGTTGATTTACCTGTGATCTCAGTTGTAGCTATATGCAAAAGTCCTTACATGTTGTTCAAAGGATGGCATCGTTTGTTTCATGATCTAATTGGACGAGAAGGTCCTTTCTTGGAGACAATGTGTGTCCCAATTGCAGGCCTTGCGATATTACTTTGGCCTTTGGCTGTAACTGGTGCAGTTATTGGATCAGTTGTCTCTAGTGTCTTCCTTGGTGCTTATGCAGGAGTAGTCTCATATCAAGAATCATCCCTTTACTATGGACTTTGCTTCGTAGTCGCCGCTGTGTCAATCTATGATGAGTATAGCACAGATATACTTGACTTGCCTGAAGGATCTTGCTTTCCAAGGCCAAAATATCGAGAAAAGGAAGAGGAACCAGCACCATTTTCTGGTCCTATACCAAGACTAGGCTCTACCAAGAACATGACATCTACAAGAGGAGGATCAGTTAGAGTCCCTATGATTGATGTTAAGCCTCTCGAAGTAAGAAACTCGCGTATACTGACCAACCCTGATTTGAAAGAATCAATATCTTTTGGCGTTTTTGACTGATGTTTGTTGAAATCTTGCAGATGCTGGATGGTCTCTTTGTAGAATGTAGGAAATTTGGAGATATTTTGGCGACAAAAGGACTGATAAACTCAAAAGATATCGAAGAGGCGAGATCGAGTAAAGGCAGTCAAGTGATCAGTGTTGGTTTACCAGCTTATGGACTTCTCTATGAAGTTTTACGCTCTGTCAAAGCCAATACTACCGGCTTGTTACTTAGTAAAGTTTCATCTTGAAGTATTAAGAAACCAAAAATCTGAGCAAAGGACATATATTCATTCATTTTCATTTTTGTGTAGGTGATGGTGTAACAGAACTAACGACCATGAACAGACCAAAAGATGCCTTCTTTGATTGGTTTCTGCATCCATTTTTGATACTAAAGGATCAAATGAAAGCTACAAACTTGTCTGAGGAAGAAGAAGAGTATCTTGGAAGATTAGTTTTGCTGTTTGGAGATCCAGAGAGACTAAAGAGCTCGAATTCGACTTCGGTTTCACCTCCTTTAACCGAACGTAGAAGGGGAGAACTTGACGCTTTTGCTCGCAGGTAAAAACCACCTAAAAGTTTCGATTTCTTAATCAATTTCATCTCGAAATATCACAACAGATCATCATCATGCATGTTTTGTTAGGCATAAACTACATGCTTCGAACTCAAAATCAATTTGTAATGAATAAATAGACTCATGGATCATATATGTTAGATTAGAATGATCTCAATTTCCGATGTTGCCATGTCTAACAAACTTTCATGTCTTTGTGTATTTGTTAGGATTCAAGGGCTAACGAAAACGATATCAAGGTTTCCAACATTTCGTCGACATTTTGTTGCATTAGTGAAGAAACTATCGGAGGATTTGGACTTGAATGAAGACGGTTCGGTTAAGGAAAAATCTATTACAGAACCACCAGCTCCGGTTAAGATGATAACTCGAATATTCAGTCAGAGATCGTTCAGAAGAAAAGGAAGCGTCAATGGATCTGATCAAGAATCACATAAAGGTGTCTCACGCAATGTAGATATCGTTTAAAGTTTAAACATGGTAACTTGTGGATATTTGGAATTTATAGAAAGTTTTAAGTTCTTTGCATTATATAAAAATTTCGTTAATTGTAAAGATTTTTCTCACGGATTGTTTTGATTTATACAGAACAGTATGTTTTTCGTTTTTGGTTTGGATCGGTTCCGGAAATGTAATAACTATATAGGTACAAATTAAAATTCGGTTCGATTTGGATATCTTCGATTTCGGATATAAATGAATACTTCAAGTATAAAACCGAAATAATTTTCAATTTTTTTGGTTTCGAATAATATTTTGTAAAACAAAATAATCACACCCGAAACAATATGATTTTTTGTAATAAAAAATATACAAACACCTTAAAAAATATGATGCAAAACAGCCAAATATCCAAAAAAAATTAAAATATGATTCAAAACAACCAACAAATACAGTCCCAAATAGTTACTTGAAACCAAAAATACCATATTAGATTCATTAAATTTTGTTTGTATAACTAAACAACAGAACAGAAAATCATTCAATTATTTGTCAGAAACCAAAATCGAGTACTTACTTCCGGTTCGGTTTATATTCTAAGGGCTAGTAAACATTACCATAATTATCAAGTGAAAATAAACTGCACGGAGTGTTCTTCCTGTCTTTCCAAACGGGACGCAGTTCTTCTTAGGTTCTTCTCGTGTCTCCTCTTTTTCCAATAGGTGAAATTCTCCAATGAAATAATGCCACGTGTTAGATATCTTGATTGCACTTTTCAAGACGAGCACGCGCCTTTGAATATATCCAGTGGTGTGTTCGCCACGATTAGCCCTAATTCGGTATTCATAATGAACGGTCAGAATGCTTCGATCAGTTACTTGTCCAAATCATCTACGGCTCTGCGACGTAGATGAACCTAAGCCTCACATTTACTAACATGCACACGTAGGTAATCTCGTGTGTTCTATATAGAATTTAATATCTCGTCAATTTTGGCTAATTTCTGGTTACTGAAATTATTAAAAATATAAATACTTAAAATTATTTTTGTAGCCATTTTTCAATCTCTCCGAGAAAAAATGGCGTCTGGTTTGATCGGAAAATTGGTTGGAACGAAGTCGTCGAGATTAACATCGGCGGCGAGGTTGATTCCGGCGAGATGGACTTCTTCAGGAACAGAGGCGGAGTCAAAAGCTTCGGCTACTGGCGGCGGCGGAAAAGCATCGAAACTAAAGACGTTTCAGATCTACAGATGGAATCCAGATAATCCAGGGAAGCCTGAACTTCAAAATTACCAGATCGATCTCAAGGATTGTGGTCCAATGGTTTTAGATGCTTTAATTAAGATAAAAAACGAGATGGATCCGTCACTTACATTTCGTCGATCGTGTCGTGAAGGAATCTGTGGTTCATGTGCTATGAACATTGATGGATGTAATGGACTCGCGTGTTTAACGAAGATTCAAGATGAAGCAGCGGAGACAACTATCACGCCTTTGCCTCATATGTTTGTGATTAAGGATCTGGTGGTTGATATGACTAATTTTTATAATCAGTATAAGAGTATTGAGCCGTGGTTGAAGAGGAAGACTCCACCATCTGTTCCTGGGAAAGAGATTTTACAGAGTAAGAAAGATAGGGCTAAGCTTGATGGGATGTATGAGTGTATCTTGTGTGCTTGTTGTAGCACATCTTGTCCTAGTTACTGGTGGAATCCTGAGTCTTACCTTGGTCCAGCTGCTTTGCTACACGCCAATAGGTGAGTAAAAAGATGGTTTTGATGAGTGTTTGGAGAATTGGTTTGTTCAACATAAATATAGCAGTTAGAGTTTTTTTTGGGAGAACGTGGTTGCAAATTGTAGGATTAGGAACCTTCGATATTGGAAGATAGTGTTCATGATTGTTTGGATAATTGGTTTGTGGAACATAAGTATAGAAGTTGGAGCTTTTGGGGAGAAAATGGTTGCAAATTTTAGGATTAGGAACCTTCAATCTTGGAATCTGATTTGGGAAGATTTGTATATATTGTTGTTCAGCTGCATTGATTCCACTTATATGGTTCATTCAAGTCTATTTTGCCGTCTTTGTGTTTTGAATCTATGTTGAAATCGTATTTTCAATCTTTTAGTTTGGAAAGATGATAAAGTTCGATGTGTTTGTAACAAGAAAGACTTGTTGATATTTGTGCAGGTGGATAAGTGACAGTCGTGATGAGTATACTAAGGAAAGACTTGAGGCTATTGATGACGAGTTCAAGCTTTACCGTTGCCATACGATCTTGAACTGTGCTCGTGCCTGTCCAAAGGGTTTGAACCCAGGCAAACAGATCACACACATCAAACAACTTCAGCGTTGAACCAGCTAAGTTTGTATGCGGTACTCATTGGGGAAAATCATCACCCTTTTGACAATTGAAGCTAAATAATCTTCACAAAACCTATGCAGATTTTCAATTCATTCTTGTATTGTTGTTGCCAATAGTAGCGTCGGAAAGAACTCTTTTGCAGTTCCTCACAAGTAGATGAGCTTTGTGGTTGTATCTTGCTTAAAAATCTCTTACTTTAAGTAAAATAATAGTTAAGGAAACTTAAACCTCATCTACTTGTCATCTATTCGTTTGTATTCCATTTGCATTGTCTATTTTAAAAGTTCATTTCATTTGCTTGCTAGATCTCTGCCTTTACACATGAACAGAACGTGATATGTGCATAGTTTAGCCATAGAAAAAATATCACATCATCAATTTGGTTGTTCAACTTCATATATAAGATTGACTGCATGATCATGATGGAGTTCAAGTACTGAATCTATGTCACAAACAAGAAACATGACACCAACAACACTAGCTCTGTTCTTTGTCTCTTTAATCATTATTGGAACAGCAAGTGATGTTGATCCAGCTACCAAACAGTTTCAGTTCTTTCCAAGTTCTCAGGAACATGAGAAGCCTCTAATTTTTACTGTGCAAGGTACCATAGCTTTGTAGTTTGTATAGACAAAGAGAACTTAAGACCTTAATCTTGTAGTTCTATATAAGTTTATGTTCTTTGTGCAGGCTGCAACAACGATTGCGAAACATCTTGTTGTAACTGCAACATAAAGGAACAGCCTCCGGTTTGTGTTCAGTGTTGTCAGATTTGAGACTTAAACTCCATCATCTTCCTGTATATGTGACAATGAGAATGTAAAAGGTTTAAAACACAAGTTAGGATGTAAAGTTGTGCTTATATCGGTGAAAGAGAGGTAGCTAATATGTTTTTGTTAGCAAATAACAGAGATCAAAAGAGATAATGAGAAGCAAAAGATTACAATCTATAGATTATAAATTTTTGCAGTCTACTCATCGAATTACTTGTGAAGTAGTCCATGTACATCAAGTAAACTGATTTGAGACTGTTAGCCACTTTATTTTTACGTTCAAGGGATAAAAACAAGCAAAAGTTCCAAACGACAGCGTATAGATACACCGCTGCTTCACTGAGAGTCTTTGACACGTCATCATAAGTGGCTCTCATGTATAATCCTCGACGCTGAGAAGAATTATTCTGATTGGTTGTTTAACAAAATGACGCGGATCGTAAGGTTACAAACAATCTCAACCGTTGATAAGCAAAAAGATCTAACGGACCAAAACAGAATACTTCTTCTCTTCCATGAGTATATAAAATGACATTCAACCATTGTCTCTGCATATCAATCACAGTCCTCAGCAATCAAAGCAATATCTAAAGTTTCTATTCATTTTCATTTTCATTGCAAATGGCTCGTACCAAGCAAACTGCGAGAAAATCCACCGGAGGAAAAGCTCCAAGAAAGCAACTAGCAACGAAGGCAGCAAGAAAATCAGCACCAGCCACCGGAGGAGTGAAGAAGCCACACAGATTCCGTCCAGGAACTGTTGCATTAAGAGAGATCAGGAAATACCAAAAGAGCACTGAGCTTTTGATCCGTAAGCTTCCATTCCAGCGATTGGTTCGTGAAATTGCTCAGGATTTCAAGACGGATCTGAGGTTTCAGAGCAGTGCTGTTGCAGCTCTTCAGGAAGCAGCTGAAGCTTATTTGGTTGGTTTGTTTGAAGATACTAATCTATGTGCGATTCATGCTAAGAGGGTTACAATCATGCCTAAAGATATTCAACTTGCAAGGAGAATTAGAGGTGAAAGAGCTTAAGAAGATGAAGAAAGGACCTTAAATCTGCTTATAGATTAGCTACGTTGGTGTTTTTTACTTTCTTGCTTTCGTCGGATTTGTAAATCTTCTTTAAAATGTTGTTTTAGCTTTTGTTCTAAGTGTTAGCAGTCTTTTGCTAGAATTGTCTTCCAGATGTTCGATGAAATGTCTCAAAGAAATATCTTTCCTCTGCAATTTCTTTGGGCATTATTTTTTTAATTCGTTGATTCCAAATCCTCAAAACTGTCTTCATCAAACATATTCTCATAGCTAAAACCCTAATTTCAAGATTAAAGAATAATGTCTATAAATTTTTCAATGAAGGAAACCAAAAGAAAACGAAAAAGTTGTTTGGCATTGAAACGTAAGCCCCGTTCAGGTAGTCCAACAAGGACCATGTGAATAACTGTCGTGAAACGAACGGCCATGATATCATCGGAGGAGAGTCCACGGAGGCTCCACACACGCGTCTCAGCCGATTGTGACTCTTTCCGTAAGATTCTCTCGTTACCGAGGCCGCATCTCTGCGGAAAGTGGCCCGGGGACTTTCCTGGGCCGGAACTTAGACAAGCCCATTTGACCCATTCACTTCGTTCAATGCCAAGTTGTAACGAGTTCTAAGTTGTACAAGTATATATATAGATATGCTATGGTTCTCTATTAATCGATGTAGGACATTTAGTAAGTTTTCTAGTTTTAATTATACCATGTTAATCAGAGATTATAAGGATTAGCGTCTAAATCAATTAATCGGAATCTAGATGTATAATTGAATTATCTACTTAAATTTTTTTAATGGTCAAAAATCTAAAAAATAGTGTACTATAAACGTTACCAATTTGACCTTTATATATTCTTTTTTTGTTTGTTTGTTAATACCATTATATATTTTTATACCAATATTTGATCAAAATTAGGGATGTTAAAATGAGTTTTCAGTTTTATGGGTACCCAGAACCCATAAATTATTATAGGATAAAAAGTTCATTTTTAACATTAAAAAAAACTGAGTTCAAAACAGGTGGATACCCATAAGTAAAAAGTATTATTCAAGTTTACCCTGGTTAATGGGTACCCATTAATTAAAAAAAAACGAAAAAACACCAGAAGTCTAAAACAATGCGTTTAATTACTAACCTAAAACGATGCGTAACTTTCTCTTATCCGACATCGCCACCATTATCGACGACAAAACTTGTCGAGTCTCGACTCGAGACTTTCTCTCCTTTTCTCGTTTTATGGCTTTATTCTAGACAATTATACTAAGAATCAAGAGTTTTAAGGTTTACAAGTTATCAAATTGATACAGAGAAGTAAAAGGTGAAATTTTCTCGTTGTTGATGATGTTTCTTCAAGTGTATAATTTCAGATCATGTTCGAATGTTATTGGTGAAATTGTGATGATTATGTATGTTTATGGTTGGTGAAGTTTGATGGTTTAGAGAAATTGATATAGATGTGAAGCAAAGAGGGAATTTTACAGTTTGAGTTGCTTTGTGAAATACAAGTCAACGAGCTAAATCTGCTTCATTCAATTCATATATTACCATTATTGGTATAATTTTGGAGCTTCTATGTATAGTTTTGGAGCTAGAAACTAGTTATCATGAGCTGAATTGGGTTTGGTTCAGTTTCATTGGCAATGGTAAAGGTTCTTATCTTTGGAACAAACTCAGACATTGTTGAATTACGGTTCTTATCTTTGATTCAAAATACTATATTTGAAAATAAGGAAAAGAATTATATTTTACAATTTTGATAAGTAGGCAATCCAATTATATATATATATATATATGTTCTTATTTCTTGATGCAGTAATTTTAAAATTGAGAGCGGTCTTTAACCTAGTGGCAGATACTAAGTCCACTAAAGACAGACGCACTTGCATATCCATGGATCGAATCTTGTTGTATATATTATGCAGAAATTTGGTTACTGGACCGGTCAGTTATGGTCCAATATTGACAAAAAATAATTTTAAGATTGAGATATTTTGTTAGATTTGATGTTAATTTTGTGGTTATAAAGAAATAACGAGAGACGAGAATAAAGAGAAAGAAACAGACATGTTTTTTTCAATCTAAAGATTTTATTCCAATTTAATTAGTAGAAAACAAGAGAAGGAAAACTAGAAAATAATAAAGAGACAAAACATAACTAGAATATGAAATCCAAAACATAATAATTAAGACAACTCATAAAATAAAATAGGAAAAAGCATAATGTAGCATTCTCAGTAGCTAAACGAAAATGAACTTGGTTTTCGAAACGTCCCAGTGAAGCTTCAACTCATCGCCTTCATTGAGATCCATGGAATACTTAAATTTACTCCAACCATTGCCAAAGTAAAATTTTTTGTTTTCAATACATTTCAGGGTTACCGTATATAAATCGTCTTCAACAAGGTCATGGACTTGCACTTCGACACCGTTTTGCAAATTCTGAGATGTAGCACCAGGTATCTCTGGTAGAATAGACATGATTTGTTTTTTCGGTAGAATAAAATTACCAACAAAATCACTTTTGGTTAGAGTTTTTGATATGATCATGTTTGGATCTAAACCAAAGTTGAAATACTCCATTTTGCTTAAACCTATATCGAATGCTTCTGAAAGTATAATAAGTAGAATCAAAATTGTATATGTGATACCTTCTTAGATGCAAACTTATATCTAGGAGTCTTAAAACTAAAACAAAAGGAAAAATGCAAGATTGAGAACATTTGAGAAAATTGAAAATCTTCCATTAAGAAAATGATAATTTTATAAATCTCTAAGAATTAGAAATTAGAAGAAGTAACTTGGAAATGAAGTTATTGGTACAAGATTATAGAAAATTTCTTAACTTTTATAAATTAATATATTCAATATTATTTAGATGAATATATTTAGAGGGTTAAACTAAGAAAAAAAGGAACAATGCAAGAAAAGAACAGTAGAGTAGAGTGGAAATCTTTCATTAAACAAAATGATAATTCTCTATAAATTCTTAGAAATGGAAATCGAAAGACAGAATTATCATTTTGTAATTCCTTCCTTCCACGACAATATTTACATATTTATATTTCCTACTCATTATAATTTATAAATTTAATTATCATTATAATCATTTGTTTTATTTTTATTGTTTATCGAATCTATTTAAAGTTGTGTACTTGCAATTTCTATATATATATATATATATACTTGCAATTTCTATATATATTTTATAAAGTGATTTAGCTTAATATCCCTTACAGAAATTGAAAAATACTAATTCTCCTCTTAATAAGTTTTATTCACTTAATGCTATTGGGTCAAATGTGTGAATGACGAAAATGACATTGGTGTCATTAAATATAAGAGAGAGAAAATAACACAGTATTAAATGAAGGAGACAACGTATTCAATGTGTTGTCTCCGCGTGTGTACACGGTACAACATATTGTACCGAAAAACAAATTTCGTATATGCTAAAAGTAGATGTAACAACCACTATTATATTTTGCATACACGAATCAAATATTTTGTATATGCTAACATATTATATATTTGCTAACATATTATCTAGCTGCTAACATGTTATGTATCTGCTAACATATTTTGTATCTACTGACATATTTTATATCAGCTAACAGATAAAGAATCGTATCTGATAAAGAATTTTGTACCGGGTAAATGATTGTGTACAACCTACAAAACCACATAGCATGTAAAAAGGTTGTTCATTAAGTACCTGACAAATAATTTTGTATATGATAAACATTTTTGTTTCGGGTAAAAGATTTTGTACAATTTACAAAAACAAGTAGCATGCAATAATCGTAAAAGGGTTGTTGAATCCAAAATCTGATATTTGCTAACTTGTATATATCGTATACGTTACATGATTTATTATCAGGCAACTCAATTAGTGTCTGCTATGACATATGTTACAAGGGTAACTCGTATCGGGTAACATAACATGTAAACGGTAAATTACAAATTAGACAATACAGAAGAATGTACCTGATAATAAATTTAATATCTCTAGTGTGAACATACCTTTCAAATCTACTATTCATTTTATTCTTTTTTTCACGTTTTTCTGTAAAATTTTTTCACTTCTACACGGAGGAGGCTCAATCACAGAAACAACCAACGGTAATACATTCAGCATGTCACAGATCTCGAGGTTCAAAGGCCAATAAGATCTGATCAACATCTCAATAACCACTATCTCCACTATGACTTTCACCATTTTCGCTTTGATTCTGAAACAACAAAAACATGTTTGAATGAAGTGACCAATTACACAATCAAAGCTTGTTTCACATATCAGACAAACCAATTTGACAAACTGAGAAAATCCATGGCTGGAATTAGGATTTAGAAAGAAGGAAATAGCAAAATTAAAATCGATGGAGCAGAGGAAGCTTATGTTGGTTTCTCTCTGATAACTCCTTTCTCGAGATGGGTCGAATTTCCATTGAACTTTTTCCCTATGAAAAAACAAGAGATTTTAATTTCATATGAAGAAAAAGAAGATGAAGAGAAAAAAAATAGTTGAGAGAATGAGAGAGATGATGGAGAGAAGAAAGAGCATTAACAGCGAATAGAAGCATAAAAACCTGATAAAAAGAGCTATAAATTATATGAAAGATATTCTTAATTTTGGATTTAGATGAGTATATTAGCTCAAATTACTCTATTTTATATTTCAATTTTGGTTTCACAAGTCTCGAAAATCTTACTAGTTCATGATAAAGTAACAAACTCTTTTTGCTTTTGGAAACTTCGAAAATCTTGCACCTTGTTTATTGGATTAACAATATAATAAATCTAATTTTTTATCCTGAATTTTGCATTTATAAACGAGATAATTTATATATAGGACAATAACAACGGCTAAAAGCATTTTACGTTTTCCAAAAAATAATGAAGGAATTTTATCTTCTGGTGAATAAAAGTTAAATTAGTTTTGGTGAATAGTTTGAAGCTTTAGAGTTTGTAAAATAAAAATTAAAAATTTTGTATCATCTGCTACCAATTATTTTGGCCTAGCATTATATGTATCCCTACTTAACATTTTGTTATAATTATGTCGTACAATAGCCCTTAAAAATACAATTATAACTCTGTAAAATTCACATTAGCTCGAACTATAGTTTATTTTTACTTTTTTTAACATTTTGAGAAAATGCAAATAACGAATCGTGAGGTAGTTTTACTTAGTTGTTCTCATAAATGGTAATTGTGGAATTGTGCTGAATGCAGAATATGGCGGAATTTTTTTTATTTTTAATGCGGAATCTTGAGGAATTACATAAAATCAAATGGTAACAAACAATTGAATTATGTTAAATGTGGAATTTAGTGAAAAAGTTTTAAAAATAATTAGATCGACAAAATTCAATTCATAGCTAAAATATGCCATATAATTTCATTTATATAGTATGGAGGGATAAAACCCCTGATGACAGATTTAAATAACAAAATAATCAAATCTAAATCTATCTAAACAGAGAACTGAATGTTGCTCTAAGTTTTCTTAGGAAACCAAAACAATCAAACTATGGAAGTTTTTTTGAAGGATTGAAAGATAAATATAAACAATATATCTATAATTATAAATAATATTTTGATAAAAGTAAATATGTATATATATATATATATATTATAAAATTAATTTAAATCAGTTAATTATGATAATAAGATATTTTGATACTTGTAATAATTATATATTTTATCAAAAATTTTAATTGTGCAATTAAGTAACATTATATCTAAGTCATTATATATTACTAACTGATATTTATTTTGAAAATTAATTAAGTAATTAAAGTCTCTTGGAATTATCTAAAATTATCAAATATAAAAGTCTTTCAAAGACTGAAATATAAAAAGTGACGAATACATACTACATAATACAAATTATTTATATGTTTATATTAATATGATTTAGATTGTTAATCGCTTTTATATTTTCTTAAATATTAGTTGAAGGGTTTTAAAGTATTTTAATTATCAATCACGTTGAGTAACATGCAAAATTGGAAAAAAAAAAAGAAAAGAAAAAAAACAAAAAGTTATAAGAAAAAAAAGTATAAAAATTAGTCCACAATTCCACATAGTTAATTCCATATATGTAAATGGTAAATATGGAAAATAAAAAAATGTGGAATAAAAAAATTCTCAATTCCGCACCATTTCACATGTACCATTTAGACCCTTAATGTAGAGAAGGTACGGATCATATGAATCACATGCATGGTGTTTCCTATGTCAACCACTACTTAGATCTCTTCAGTCTTCATATATATTAGTATATAGTAATTGGCTTATGATTATAACAATAAACAAATTGCTTGTAATACATTGTTATGTCACTAGAAGAAAACAATAATTTAACAATGTCCTTTCACGATATTTTCGGGACGTCGTAAATTAGGGACGTTTTGCCAACACCTTTATGACGAAACGTGGATTCGTTGTAAAAGTATTGTAAATTTACAACGAATCGTTTCATTGTAAAAATGTAGCTATTTTACAACAAATTTACAACCTATTAACATGTCAGAACTAATTCGTTGTAAACACGTCCCAATTTGCAACAGTCTTACGACGAAATTTATTTACAATGATTTAAAGACGAATTTAGAAATTTGGTAAACACGTTTTTCGTGATACATAATTTTTTTGTACAAATATAAATTACGTCGTAAAAACGTTTCAAAATATTGTTTTCGTTGTAAAAACATCTTAATTTTGCAAGTTGTTTACAACGAATTGTCTTTACAACGATTTAAAGACGAAATGTGAAATTATGTATTTGTAGTTAGTTACATACGTTGTAAATTACTCGTATTTGATTTAATGTTGTAAAAATCATTGTTAAATTTTTGCCTATATAAGGTGGAGGTCTCTCTTCATAATTCACAACACAAAACAAACAAAAAAAAACGTTTTTGAAAAAAAAAAACTAAAAAAATGTCTTTTGGTGGTGATATATACGAGCAACGGAAGTGAATGTATATGCATAGAGATGCTACTGTAATCGTGACAAAGGAGTTTATGAATGGGGTTGAAATATTCATGTACCAAGCCAGTCAGACCGAAATCACGCTTGAATCTGGTAAGATGTTCTGTCTTTGTCGGAAGTGCAAAAATACAAAATTTGCAAGAGTAGATATTGTTTGGAATCATCTATTAATTAGGGGGTTTACACCACATTATTATATCTGGTTTCACCATGGAGAAGATTATAGTGGTGGTGGGAATGATGAAGCTAGTAGTAGTAATTATAATAATTTTGGGGTAATGTAGATGAATCGAGTAATATGCATGATGTTGGTAATCAGAATGAGGTTCATGGGGTTGTATAGCATGATAAGATGCATGAGATGGTCACAGATGTATTTCAGGAAATCAATACCGAACCAGTAGTTGCTGAGGCACCTAACTTAGATGCAAAAAGGTTTTACGACATCTTAGATGCTACAAACCAGCCTATCTACAAGGGGTGTAGAGAAGGTCTGTCTAAATTGTCACTGCCAGCTAGGATGATGAATATTAAAACAGATAGTAATTTATCTGAGACATGCATGGATATGTGGGCTGAATTATTCAAAGAGTATTTGCTAGAAGACAATGTGTCTGTTGAATCATATTACGAGATTCAAAAATTGGTGTTTAGTCTTGGTTTGCCTTGTGAGGTGATATATGTTTGCATCGACAATTGTATGATCATTTGGAAAGATGATGATCAGTTACAAGAATGTTGATTCTGTAAGAAGTCGAGATATAAACCACAAGGGAGTGGGCGGAATAAGGTACCATATCAGCAGATGTGGTACTTACCAATAACAGACATGTTGAAGAGATTATATCAGTCTGAAAGGACAACAGCTGCGATGAGATGGCATGCAGAGCATTCACAGACAAATGGAGAAATCAATCATCCTTCAGATGCAAAGGCGTGGAAATATTTCAATACAGTACATGAGGATTTTGCTAGAAATATTAGGAATATTTATCTTACTCTATGCACTGATGGTTTTAGTCCGTTTGGAATGTCTAGTAGACAATATTCTTTGAGGCCAGTAATCCTTATGCATTATAACATTCCTCTGGGGATGTGCATGGAAAAAGAAATTATATTCCTAAGTATTCTAGTTCCTGGTTCTAAGCATCCAAAGCGGTCACTCGATGTATTTCTGCAAACTCTGATTCACGAGCTAAAGAGTTGTGGACTCATGGGTTTCAAGCATATGATTGCTCATCCCAAACAAATTTTACGACGAAGGCAGTGCTTATGTGGACGAAAAGTGACTTCCCTGCCTATGGAATGTTATCAGGGTGGACAATGCATGGGAGATTGGCTTGTCCTTATTGTCATGGGAGAACAGATGTATTTCAACTTAAGTATGGGAGGAAGACGTGTTGGTTTGATTGTCATCGCCGGTTTCTGTCATTGAACCATCTGTACCTTGTTCAGGATTAAAGTGAAGGTTTGGGATCCCCCACCACCGTATCTATTCGGTGAACAAATTGAAGCAAAAATTGATTATTATGGTGCTTTGGAAACAGTTCCCGAGGGGGTAATTGGCATGTTTCAAGTACTATGCCAAACTATTATGGACAACATCACAACTGGCACAAAAAGAGTATATTTTGGGAGCTGCCATATTGGAAAGATTTGCTGATTCGACACATTTTGGATGTGATGCATATCTAGAAGAAATTTTTTGAGAATATCATGCATACAATACTGAACGTAGCAGTGAGGACTAAAGATAACAAAAAGTCACAGTTAGACTTGCCAACTGTTTGTGCTAGAAGTGAATTGCATATCAAAAACGATGGCAAAATTCCAGTTCCCATATTTAAGTTGTCATCAGGAGCGAAAACAGCTTGGTGTCATCAGAAGTGAAGTTTCCTGATGGATATGTTTCGAATCTCTCCAGATTTGTTGAGCAAGGGCAAACATTTATAAGGATGAAGAGTTATGACTCTCATGTGTTCATGCAACAGCTATTACCATTTGCTTTGGCCGAGTTACTTCCAAAAAATGTACATGAAGCACTTGCAGGTAATTATTTTAATCTAATTAAGTAATGAATATATATCACTTTTATATGTTCTTTATATACAGTAGGTATTGGGGACTTTTTTCGAGATTTGAGTGCACGAACACACGCATAAGAAGGTTTGGAACAACTTTCAGCGAATATTCTGATCTTGTTGTGCAACTCAGAGAAGATATTTCCTCCTTTGTTCTTTGATGTTATGGAACATCTCCTAGTGCACCTTCCTCATGAAGCATTACTTGCTGGACCGGTTCATTTTCGATGGATGTACCCATTTGAGCGGTTTATGAAAAATTTGAAAGGCAAAACAAAAAACCTAGCAAAAGTGGAAGGGTCAATCGTCGCTGGTAGTCTGACAGAAGAAACCTCTCACTTCACATCATACTACTTTGCACCCACCGTTCACACACGAAAAGAGCAACTAGGAGATACGATGATGGTGGAGTGGCCCCAACTTATGCAGTGGAAGGAGTTCTTGATATCTTCTCTCCTATTGGTCGTCTCAGTGGGAAATTGAAAGAAGTTTGTGGAGTAGTCCCGAAGACCGTCACGCGGCACACACATATATACTTCTGAATTGTACTGAAGTGTTCCCGTTTGAAAGGTATATATATGTAAATTAATTCTATATATTTAATTTATGCGTCTATTATTACTTAATGAACATATATCTATAAGTTTAGTTTATTTGTAAGTCAGGTAAAAGAAACTATTGAAGGAATTTCAGACGCTGAAGTACTCAAACGGAAAGATATGCACTTTGCACTCTGGTTGAAGGGGCAGTTGTGAATTAATTATTTCATTATGAGAATTCTAATTAAGTTATAATTAATTATGTTTAATTTAACCATGCGTGCAGGTTCACCATGATGATCCATTCTATCCACCATGGTTTCATGATTTGATTCAAGGTCCACTTGCTAAGATAACAACGACACCCATGTATTTCGCCAGAGGATACATATTTCATACCTTTGAATACGGTAAAAGGTGGGCAACCGCCAATTGGGGAGTATGTGTGAAGGTGAAACAGATTTCTATGGGATCTTGCAAGAAATTATTGAAGTGGAATTTGTAGGATTAATTGGACTGAAATGCATGCTCTTCAAATGTGACTGGTTTGATCTCGTAGTTAACAGAGGGGTTCGATGCAGCAAATTTGGAGTTGTGAATGTAAACGCGAGGAGAAAATACAACAAATTTGAGCCTTTCTACTTAGCATCACAAGCAGAGCAAGTTAGCTTCATTACATATCCTAGGATCAAAAAATCCGTAATCAATGTTAGCGGCTATTAAAATCACTCCCCGTGGTCGAATAATTGGAGCTGGAGATTTACCCTTGCAAGAAGAATCATGTACGGTTATACATGCATCCGATCAAGCTACAGAGCAAGTTGTGCTAATTGATCCGCAAAACCGAGAATACGAAGATCTCCCTGATGATGCTGCCGACGAGGATCGTGATGAATTTGATGAAAGTGATGATCACGGTAGTGGAGAATATAGTAATGATGAAGGATCTGATTGATTGTGCCGCATATGTATATGTATGATAACATTTTTTTAATGTATTAAGTATGACAATCAAACAGATTTCTAAGAATTTCAACAAATCGAACTTATAATTTCAACAAACCGAACTTACTTTTATGTTTTTACAAAAAAGATTAAAATAAAATAAAAATACGTAAATAGCTATTAATTGATTCTTTTTTTTCTTATACATTTGTATATTTATTTAAGTGATAAAATTTATACAAAAAGTTTTGAAGATTATTTTTTTTATCAATAAAATTTTGAAGATTATTGTGTACCTTAATAGTTAGGGTAATAGTTTTTTTTCCACATAGTTAGGGTAATAGTTATGAATAATTTTTTTTTTATTGATTAAACATTTGTTAATCTCGCTTTAGGCTTCTGTAGCTCTAGGCACGGCAACACAAAAGAGTTTAAGAAATTATGGTCTTAAGGTAAAACTAAAACATCGTCCATACGACAATTTAAACCAAACCCTAAAACCCTGATTTCGAAAAACCAAAACTATCTTCTTCTTTTTTTTTTCTTTTCGAATTTCGAAAAATCTCTGACAATAGTTAAATACTTAAATTTCGAACTGAACTTACCTCGAGAATCCCCAAAAAAAAATGAAACAGAGATTGAAATAAAATTAAAAAACATGAAAAAATGACAAAAATGACAAAAAAAAAAATGTAATTACAATTTGAGAAGTTTCTCTGCCACTTTAGCAAGCGATTGCAAGTTGCAACGTACAATAGCGAAGCTACAAGTCTCATCTTTATCGTTAGTAACGGGCCGGCGCGTAGGCGTAATGGCGGACATATTCACCTGAGAGGGGTTCAATTAAATCCCCATAAATTTTGGAAAAAAATTTCTTATATAGAATTAATTTGCTTATTACACTTACCTAAGGTTATTACTTTTGTATTTACACCCCACGAGTTAAAATCTAACAACTTTATTTAATTAAACAAAGTTAGAGACTTACAGTCCACTAAACAGCCTATAATCCAACTCTGTGGCTTTATTTTTTGGAAATTTCTTTTTTTCTTTTCTTTATATAATACCTAGAAATTAGAAAATCTTATTATGTACCTAATAACTAATAAATTTAATACATTCAATTTTTTTGGACACGACATCAGCTTCTCTATTCTATATTTTCTACACAGAGAACGATCAAAATGTTTTTCATTCCTCGTTCAAATTTAAATTTAAATTTGATTTATAGTGATTTAATTTAATTATTTATCAATTATAATGATTTAATCAAATTATTTTCAGTTTTCATTTATATTTAGTCGTTTGTTTTGTCGAAAACTATATTTACCAATCTATTATAAATGAGATGAAATGAAAACATTTTGAAATATGAAAACTTATAAGATGTTTTTTATCGATTGTATTGTTTGTGATATTTTATCATTTATTATTTATAGGATAAAATGTTTTATGTCTTTATAAAAAATATTTTATTATTTAACTTGTATTTTGACACCGATAAAAAAATTTTTTGGGTCCGCTACTAGTAAGACGTAACGAGAAGTGCTACGACACATGACCAAAAAAAAATTGTTTCGAATTTGTAAAGAAAAATGGTCCAAATTTTTTTTTATTTTCTTTAAGCTTCTATTAGAAAAATATATTTAAATCTAGCTGGGAACCTATAAAAATTCAAACCGGCCGGTAACGACGTATGACTCAACGACACGTGTCCTTTTCTTAGCATCCTCCTCACCGGAAGATTCGTGCAACATCGTCACCGATCTGTAGTTTTTAAGTCGATGGTACCCACCAAGGACGCTAAAACTAATAACGTGGTGATTATCGTCCATGATCTCAAGCCGTTTTAAGATAAACGCAGACGCTAAATCTACTATTGGTTCTCGATTGAATAAACCGGTTTTGTTTTTATTTGTTTATCATTTACTAAACGCAACCGCTAATTTTTATGTAAAAAACATTTTACTGAATTGGAATCGTGAACGTAAGTAGATTGCTTGTTTATATGATGCCTCAACTAACGATTTTAGTATTTGGAGTTCGATCTTTTTTCACTATAAATGAAAGAAAAAAAAAGAATTTTAGAAAGTAATGATTGGTCGACTAAGGATCATGTCTTGTCCATTTGATAAGAAAAAATTTGTGATTTTTTAATAAATTTAGTTGCACCAAGTAGAGAACTCCAATTAAAAATGTTTGAATCACGCAGTCCAAACACTCTTATAAATTGTAATAAATTTGAAAAATGAGAACAAAAAAAACTTGATTTTACTTTAAGTTTTGGTCCTAACTAAACCTTTACACCAATACATTTTGCAAACTCTCTATATATTTACAAGAGTTTTTTCAAATAAAATATCTCTTTAATTCACTCCAATTACATTAATAATTGTTAATTCATGAAACTATTTTACGAAAATAACTTTTGCTCTTAAATGTTTATCTCGCAAAATTTGTATCTTCAGAAACTTAGATTATAAGTGCTTTTTAAGAGATGACAATTTTGTATATATGTTAGACTCAGATTTATAAGATGCACTGATTTATTAGAGATGAACATTTCTGCATGATTGGATCTGGAAATTATAAAGTTTTATCCGAGTTTCTAAGATTTAGATATTTTTACTTGATTTGTTGTTACTTTTGGTTTGGAATGATAAGATCTTATTGAATTTAGAGATATTATTCCAATCAAATTACAGGAAAAATACTAGTGAATATAATCAAGAAATAAGAAAAATCAGTGTTCGCTTGACATAAACTATTCAAAGAAGTGTGATATTCAAAGTTCGAGCTTACTTAAAAGCTTGGTAAGTTATGTTAATGGTTATACTGCCTTTCATGGAAATTGAACTAGAGTGATTTCATAATCTTTTTCAGATTCGAGAACATATACTTTTTATTTATCTGCTAGTTCCATCGTGTAAAGATTACTACACTAGGTTTATTTTCCATGTTATTTTTAAATTGTGTTTGGATTATGCTATGTAATTAAGTATTGACCATTGTTAAAATTGTTTTACAACATAATTTTAACAAGAAAGTGATTACCAATAGATACTTGTTGAGATCTCTTCCTGATGCGATGCCCCTAAGAAGAGTAAAACCACGATTGATTTCAATTTCCATAAGCAAGCTGAAGAACAATTTCCTCGGGGATGTGAACTTCAGGGATATGAGGAGGTGACCTGTAATGTGATACTCAGCTTTAACCGGCCATAGATTAACATCAATCTTACACTAAAGACAAAGATTCAGCCATTGAACTTACTTGTGAATGAAGGTACTAGCACTAGACCACAAAAACAATATTGCAAGAGTAAAAATAGAAATGTGGCCAAAAAGAGTAAGGAGGTTGTATTCAAGTAACTCAAATAAGATCCAAGAGACAGTTGCAGCACCCAACACTCCTCCTGATACCATCGTGTTCCTTCAACTCAAAATAGTGAAACCATAAGTTCTTTTGGTTCCTATAAATATTATTTTTAAGTTCTATGAATCTTATAAATATTATTAAGAAGAAGAAAGTTAAATCTGCTTATAGATTAGCTACGTTTGTGTTTTTTTTTTTTTACTTTCTTGCTTTCTTCAGATTTGTAAATCTTCTTTACATGATGTTTTAGACTTTTGTTCTATGTGTTTGCAGTATTTTGCTAAAACTGTCTTCCAGAGGTTCGATAAAATGTCAAAGATATAATATCTTTCCTTTCCAATCACTTTGGGCTTTATCTTTTTTATTCGTTGATTCGAATCCTCAAAACTGTCTTCTTCAAACCAAACATATTCTTAGTTAAAATCCTAATTTCAAGATAAAGAATAAAGTCTAAATTGTTTCAATTACAATACTAAGTATTCAACGGAAGATATAAATAAAAAAGTTGTTTGGCATTGAAACGTAAGCCCCGTTCAGGTAGTCCAACAAGGACCAAGTGAATAACTGTCGTGAAACGAACGGCCATGATATCATCGGAGGAGAGTCCACGGAGGCTCCACACACGCGTCTCAGCCGATTGAGACTCTCTTTCCGTAAGATTCTCTCGTTACCGAGGCCGCATCTCTGCGGAAAGTGGCCCGGGGACTTTCCTGGGTCGGAACTTAGACAAGCCCATTTGACCCATTCACTTCGTTCAATGCCAAGTGTAATTGCTTTTAACTTGCACAAGTATATATATCTATGTTACTGTTCTATACTAACCGATGTGGGACATTTAGTGAGTTTTAATTTTGAATTCTATAGGGCCTTAGTGCAGAAATCAAATAATCGGAAGCTAGATGTCAATAAATTATTTTTGTCTATTTGGCAGAGCCCAATCCATATAACCCAGAATTTTTTACAACCATTTTTAATTTCTACCAATACTAGACCCATTATTTAGGTTACCTAAACCAACAAAACAAAACAAAAAAAATTCGACTCACTTAAATTTTCTAAATAAATCATAATATCTGAAATATACGGTGCTATAAACCTAGGTTAAGATCAATATAAGAAAATATTAGCAAAAATATATATTTTACAATTTTGATAGGTATGCAAAATTCAATTTTGCATTTTTCATTACATATCTTAAAAAACTAAAGACGAATAAACAGTAAAATTGGACTAAATTTTGATGGGGTGAACCAGGCCCATGCAGTAGTGCAATACATGAGCGATTCGCAAAAACCCAGATAGCAAGCTATCTTAATGGGTCTTTCCCCTTAAAAAATAGAGTTAATATCGTGTGGGCCGATGGCCCACATATCAGATATTAAACTGATAAGAACAGATACTACACTTGATCTTAGCCAAAAGGCCGAGAAAGGTATGATTTGCAAGTTGGGCTTAACCTCTCTTTTATACACAAGAGAAAATAGCCGACGTCTTCGAACTTAACGATGTGGGACAAGTTTAATACAGAACACAAAGACAATTACAGTATATGCTTAATAGATTCCGACCGCTCCCTCCGTCTATCTTTTGAGACAGCTCGATTGTCATTTTGGTGATCGGTCTCTTTTACTTGTTACATCTCGATTCAGATCTCAAAGACTTGTGTCAAGTACTTTCCACAGGTCAGTCACATTCATTAACATTTTATCTGCATTATATCAGATTTCTATATATATTTTGCTGCAATGTGTTAACCGAAGTAGAGATAAATCTCTCTATTCTCTGCAATCACTGTGAACATTCCTTTTCTCTTAAAGATTTTGCTTCACTTCCTTTTCTGAATTGGATCTCTTATAATTTTCAAAGAAGAAACCATCAAAATCTCCGAAAACCATTGAAGAAGAATCCTCAGAGATCTTCATATCGATTCTTCCTCACAAAACGTTATAAAGATTGAATCATAAGGAATCAAACAAATTCTAAATTGTTTAACATATTCACGTTATCTATAGCAACCAACTCATTGACTTGACCCACAAACTACTCTTCTTAAATGTTACGTTTATGAGTTTTGAGTACATTTCTCCATTAAAGCTCTAGTCTCTTGGTTTATATATCCTTCAAGCTAACTTCCAATTCCAAAAATTTCTAATCCTTCTTCTTTCTATAGAAATCAACGGTTGAGATGAGACGACAAGGTCGGCAACATGGTATAGTCAGAACTTACCGGATTCTTCCACCACCGCTTAATCCAAGACTAGTCAACTCTTTGACTTCACCTCAAACTTCTGAGTTATTTACCAAATCGCCATCAAAACCAACCAAACCTCACCGGAAAATGTGGCCTGGTCAAGTACATTGGGTGAGATCAAATGTCGACATTGTTTCATCAAGCTATAAACAGCAAACGTCTCAGATCAAGACTGAACCCGGACCCGGTTTGAATCTCCCTGGTTTATCTGATCCTGAACATTGTGAAGAAAGTGGAGGAGAAGTTATGACGAGAGATGATAAAGAGAAAGAAGAAAATGGTGGGACTAATGATGATGAAGATGAAAGTGTGATGAGTTATTACGATGTGGGGATGATGATGGAACATGTGTTAGATAACGATGAAGAAGCAGATGGTTGGTGTTTGGTCTGAAAAGAAAAATAGCTAATGATGTCTTCCTCACGTGAATCAGCTTTTGCTTTTGCTTTTTCTTTTTAAAGTGAATGTAATTTGATTTGTTTATGTAAAGTTGTTGATCACCCATTTAAGATCAAAAGATGAGATAAAACTTCATGAAACTGGAGTTGTTCTTTGATTACATAGTAAGACATATAACAAAGATTCAAAGACAAAAATACAAAAGAAGCTAATTTCACTGTTTTTTTCTTTCTATTGCACTCACCAGGACTCTTTTTCAGAAAAAAGAGCACAATCGGTGCCATCTAAGTAACGATATTGTTGTGACTATAAGCTTGATCGAATCATCGAGTTTGTGACTCGAAAATCGATCTTTTTATTCTCCCATTTGTCCTTTGCAGACTGTGTAATGTTCTTTAAGCTTCTCTGGCTCTCTTCTGATTATTCTCTTACATTCTTTGGCTTTAAACATATACAAAGATACTGCTTCTTCTTCTTCGCCTTTATCTGATTCTGAGCTTGAGTTTTAGAATCACCCATGAAACAGCTGTTTGGTATAACAAATAAACAATCACAATCAAAACCAGAAAAACAAAGATATATACAATGCCCGAATGAAAAGAAAACATAGAGTCTTGACTTACTTTAAGAAACTGAATCTCTGGCGTTGAACAGGTTTTACTTCATTCTTCTCTGAACTTTGAGTTATCGGCTTTTCGCTGTATTGTTACATAACAAAGCAATCAGAAACAGACTTAAGTTTCCATACAAAATTTGTGAAATCCATCACAAACTGTTGTTACCTTCTTTTCTCTGTTAAAGAGATCTGATCTAGAGTTGGAGGAATTGTTTTCTCCAAAGACAATCTAAACACAGGTCTGTTCTTAGTAATCGATTTCCTCGGTTTCTCCTTCTCACCAGCACACCAATCCTCCTTTAACAACTCTCCTTCCTTCTTCTCCACTTTTTCATCATCACCAATCAGACCATCCTCCTTCTCTTTCTCTTCCAATCCCTCTGTAACAACTGCAGAATCAATCTGAAAACTGTGTCTTCCACGTTCTTCTGCATCATCCTTAACCTCATGTTGTTGGAATATCATTGGAGGAGGAGGTGGAGGAGGTTGTGATTCCAAAGTATGAAGCAAAACTTCAGCAGGTGTAACTGTTGCTTGTTCTTCACTTGCTGCTTTTTTGGCTTCAGCTATTCTCTTGTAATGAGCTTCAAAGAAAGCTTTCTTCTGTGCAACAGATCCAGGACGAGAATATTTCTCTGCTTCTTCTACATACTTTTTATGTGAAAAGCTTGACCATTTTCCCCATTCTAGATTCTCTGTCATAAATTTCCCAAATGAAATTGACTGATTAAGTGCATGAAGCGTATTATCCTGCAAAAATCCAACACAAACAATCAGAGAAAGCTTTGAGATTCAAATCCAAATTTAGAAAGTTTTAAATCAATCCAAACTAATTTGCTACAGTGAGAAATTCCTGTTAAAACAAACCCATAAGCGTTTCTATGTGCATCAATCGTAATTAAAAGAAACATTCATAAGAAAACAGAAACTTAATGTTGAATTTTCCCGAGAAACTCTAAACGACGAGAGAAAATTTCCGTGAGGTGAAACATCCCAAAAGCGAAATAACCTAAAGTTGAAATTTTATTTGTTGGGATTCATCAAAAACATATAAATAGCGTCACTTTCCCTCGAGAATTTCACCGGAAAATTCTTTTTACATATAACAGAAACTTTCCCAGAAAATTTACAGAAGAATCAATAAAACGTAAGAAGAAATAAAACTAACCTCATGAGGTTCATTACGGGTAATAGGAGCTGCAAATGAATAAGAATGAACCAAAACAGCAGATTCACCCATACTAGCTTCAGATTAAACAACCGAAATCTAAACAAAAAACCCAGAAAAATCGAAAATGAAAAAATTAAGCTCCAAGTATTTAATCGTTCTCTGGATAGAGTTTTCTCGTCAAAGAAACGTCTATTGAATTCAAAAATAGTATTTGTGTCGTTGAAAAAGAACTGAGATTTTCTCTCAAGCTCTAACACATGGTAGGGAAAGATCTGAAGAATATATTAAGATCTGGGTCCCACGAACAAGAAGAAGAAGATAGAATCAAACACACATAAAAAGTTATAATGAAACAAAATTAAATTTGTTTTTGAGGATGTGAATAAAAATTATAAACTGTCCAAGAAATGATTTTTATGATGTGGTCGTTGAAATTTGAAGTTGTTGAGAATTGAAGCGAAAGGAAAAAAAAAAATATAAGTTTTTGATTTCTGGTGAAGAAAATTTCGAGTTTTTTTCTTGTGGAAATGGAAAATCTGAGAAATTCAGGAAACTTGGTCTTAGCAACCGATTTCCAAGTTATTTAAGAGTTTTTATATTATGAAACGTTTGTTTTAAGCTATTTTAAGAATGTTATTTAATTAATAAAATAATTAAAGGGATTATAGTTTGTTTTTTGATAAATTGGGAAAGAATTAAATCCAGAATTTTATGTAGTAAATGAAAACGTTACTTATGTCTATGCGTATGTTTGTATTTTGTAATGAATAATGTTATTAAGATAGTATTTATATTGTGCTATACTGCTATATATACCTCTACAGATTTTTTAAACTTTACTTTCTTAAGTAGAATTTTACTTAAAATCAATATATACTTTTAATTTAGTAGAAAAAAATACTTACATATCTGCATAAAATACAATTTTACCATTTCACAATTTGTTTATTAAATTTGAGCAAACTTTTAGCAAAATTTAGTATCAACACAATTGAAATTAGGACAATTTAATTTAGTGTTTTTTAATACCGGTTTTGATGTTTCTTTTTAATTTTCTTGATCTGGTAGGAGTATTAAAATGCCTAGGACGATGCGATTTTAAAATGATTGTTTTCAAAAATATCAAATTTCAATGATTTGTATTCGTCGAGAAAAGATAAAGACTTCACAAGTTTCGAAAATTAATTTAAAATTTACTACAGTGTATAAGAAAATAAAGATAAGTCTATTTTTTTTTCTTTTAAAAATGATGTAATAAATAGTAGTTATCTATAAAAATCCACGTATATGTAAGGAAAAATTATTGTTTTTTCATGTATTTTTAATTAAATTTCGTTGGTGAGTTTGGTGGTAATAAGTAGATGAAATATGAGGCATCAACGTAGGTGTGTATAACCGAATTAGAGTATCTTGTAATACAAAATAAAACAGATTTAAATTGCAAGTAAATTCGAACAAAAAAGTGTACAAATAAATAAATTGCTAGTAATATGTCTCTTCTTAGTTAGTAGTAGTACATCCATTAAAATTCAACCATCAAAGAAAGCTACACTATTCCTTCCGAATATTTCAAATATCAAAATTATAAAATATGCGTTGACATTAAAATGTAAATTATATATTTATACTAAAGTAAGGTTATGTGTAGAAAATGTCTGATAGCTTAATAGTGTTACATACCAAAACAATATGACATAATGAAAATGAAACTTATGAAATCGAAAGCAAAAACAAATATTGCTTGCCGTTTTGATGGACACTATTTATATTAAAAATTACTAATTGTTTTTATTTTTTAATTGACTATAATATGATAGGAGACTTCAAGATTACAAAGGTAATTATTGTTTTCTAATATAGTTTTAGTTTATTTTATGTTTTGCAGAATATTCGTGGTTTTATAACCACGCTTACCGTCCGAATGTCTCGCACGTGCAAAAACTTGAAAACATGTGATGTGATGCGTAATCTTCATTATACATTTTCATGTACCAATTAATTTGTCCAATTTTGTTATATTTTTGGTAATTTAGATTAGTTATTGCTACCAAAACAAACTTTATTTGCTAATATAATTAGTCCTGATGTTTGGGTTCAAATCAATATATAAAAGGAGACACTTTCATTTAGAATATATTATAAACTAATGGATAAAATTAATATATGGTTTGTAATAAACCTTAAAATTAGGCTTAAAATATACTTTGTTATATATATTTATTAAAAAAAAATCTAAATTAGTAAAGGTTTAATGAAAAAACATTTAAAAAGTTAAAAATCGTTTACAAATTCGGTTATTAATTCGGTTCCGGTTCTGATTTAGATTCGATTTTTCTGGTATATAGATTAAGGATACATTGATATTCTTATTTTGATTTAAAACTCATCCAAATATTTTTATTGTTTGGATAGAGTTTGGTCCGGTATAAATCGAGTTCGGGTTCGAGTATTTTATATATAGATTTTCAAAATTAAAAAAGATTTAATAGAAAAACTTTTTAAAAAATTTGTTCTTGATTTGGTTCAGGTTTAGGTTTAGGTTTGGTTTTTCAAATACACAGATTTAGGATTTATTAAGGTAATTTATCATGTTCGGTTCGGGATCGGTTTCTCTAATTCAGGTTAATTTTGATTCGGATTTTGGACTTTTAAAACAACATTCAAAATATCAACACAAGTTTATAAACCAAATAAAATAGATTGCAAAAATAATCAAATCCCTAGCGTAAGTATAATCATAGTTTTCTTTAAATCATATATATATATATATACATATATATAAAAGTGCACATTTACATAACTTTTTCTAGTTTTTAGTGAACTGGATCCTGGAATAACAGTAATATTCTACTTGAGATCAAACCATCCGAGTTATCCAAAAAAAAAAATTTATTTGTTGAGAAAAACTAAAATTAAATATTTGAATAATTATTTTTGAGAAAATTTTCTAATATTTCATTTAAAAGTGTTAGTTTTGGTTAATATTTTTGGATTTCGATAAAGATTTCTCTAGAATGGTTAATATTAACAGCAAAAGCAACTGAATAAAGACAACAAAAGAACAACAAAAAACAACTGTAAGTCTGAAACAAGACGAGAAGAATCCAAGTTTCTGCACCATAAGGATAATCTCAAACACTTTGAACAAAGTTCAATAAGAATCATCTCTTTCTCGAAGGAGGAGCAGGTTCACGGCTGAGTTTATGCTTTTGAAGAGTCTTGATATAATTCCTCATTAAACCAAACTTATTGCTTCCAAGCTCGTAGAAATAGTCCCATGGATATATCCCTGTTCTATGCAAGTCATCAAACACTAACCTGAATCCTCAAAAAAGATTTGGTCCCAACCACATTATTTAAGTTATAAAACATAGGTTTCAGTATCTTCATGGCTATTCATAATGACTTTGTGTGATTTGTAAGTACCTTACGCCATAGTTTCCAACTGGTTCTGCAGACATGATTCCTACATACCGCCTTCCAGAGATCACCTGATTAAGAAAACAAAATTGTTAAGGCCAAAGGTAAAACAGCAAGACTCAAAGCACGAAGAGTAAAGCTTGAAGAACGCATTTTTTCACATAAACCTCTAAAATCAACACATGATGACTAGTAAGTAGAAACCAAAGACAGATAAACAATAGCCAACACAACTCATTGCTAAACCATTTCAACAAAATCCTTACAGAATCTAGTCAATAAGTACAGAAAAATAGTAGATAAACGCAAAGTCCCATTAAAAAACACCACAACTCATTGGTAAACCATGTCTTCAACTAGTAGAATTATATCATTGAAGTGGTTTTACTTAATACTTAAAGATTGCATTCATTCTTTGTCAAAACCCACCAAGGATCTAATGATCCACAAGGGCATAAAACTAGTAGTCATAAATTAAAAACATAACAACATGACGCATTGGTAATGTGGACCCTCATCTACATAAACTAAAGTTCCGTCTTAAGTTTCTAGTCTATATTGTTACAAGAACAATGGATTAGCTGCCATTCATAAAGATTATGCCAGAGGCAAAGAGCGGCCAAAATAGACTTGCTTCCAACCAGAATCAACCTAGAACTAAGTATAAATTGGAGTAAAAACAACACAACCTAGTGGCCATAATTTTAGCTGGTCCAAAAAGAACAAGCCAAATAAACAACAGCAGCATCCAATGCTAATGTAGCCTTACAGGTAGCTATCACATTATTGCAATGAGAATGTCTATAGATGAGCTAAGACAAGATATCAAAAGTCTCTATCCTCACAGAAATTGATAATCATGTGGCTTAGAACCATTTCTGAAAATGTGTCAAATCCATCGAAAAAATTGACCTTTTACCTTTTCACCACCTACTGTTCTGACTTTTCCATCAGCAGCTGGACTATGAATCCTCAAAAATTCTGATGAAAAATTGAACTTGGTTCCATCTGCATACTCTACTTCAACCTTCAAAATGGGATATTCGTCTAATCAGATCCTAAAACAAAACACAGAATCCATGCGTACTTATAGAAGAGTCAAATTTTCCGAAAATTCAGACGCAGAATTGAAATTCACAAATTTCTGATTACCGAACTTCAAATGGAAACATAAGAACAAACAACGAAGCCTACCTGTTTGGGAGATACAATAGAGAATCCTGCGAGTTTTGGAAAAGTAACAACACTTGTTCCATGAAGTTGCCGGCTTATCACTCTCGTAATCGTCCACATTTCTTATTTCGGCGATCGCCGGAGACGACGATTCTAGCTCTCTCAATCATCTATCAGCTAAAAGCCTTAAACGTACTTTTTAAACCCATAAAAGCCTTTTGGGCTTTTTCTAATACAACTGGTAAAGCTCAAGTGAGAAGGCCCAAAGGCCCAGTTAAATAAGTCAGCCAGCCATTGCGAAGAAATCAAGAGTTTTTTAAAATGATAATCCGACCGTTAGGAGAAATATATCTTTCCGATATTTTTTCGTCTTCCCCGAAGCTTTCTCTGAAACCTTTAGATCTAAAGAATGGTGAGTGAAACACCATCCAGAGTCACTAATCGATCCAATGATGAATCGAAGGAACCATCGATGGCGAAGGATAAGATCAGTGAGAACTCAGAGATTTTCATTAGCCCGAGATTCAAATCGGCGGCGGCTATGGCGGGTTGGGACGAAGAGGATTTGATAATTGCTAGCTTTGTTGTAGAAGATACACCTCAAAGAAGTTCTTCAAAGCGAAGAAGACGATCCATTTTGTTGGTTAAATCAACCTCACCTTCTCCTGGTTCTTCAAGAAGGTAAATCAAAATTTTAATTCTTCTTTTAGGGTTCTTCAGATTTTGAGATACTGCGAAAAGTAGAAAATGGGTTTATTGAAAAATTCTATCATTTTGGATATCAGGAGGCAGAGAGTTAAGCCAAGTCTTGTTCCCTTGCCTGTTGTTGATCTTGAGAAAGTAATCAGACATGAAGGTAAGTTATGTTATTGATCGGAAGAAATTGGAATTTATGAAATTAGACTTAAAGTTTGCAGAGTCTGTTGAAGTTTTTGAATCTGTTGTGGTTGTAGAGGAAAAGTCTGCAGAGAAGAAGAAAAAGAAGAGAGAGATCGGAAAAGAAGCAGTAGAAGAGAAACAAATAGGAAAAGATGAGAAGATACTGTCAGAGCAAAACTCAAATTCTGTTGTGCTTCCCTGCATAGATAAGCTTCGAGATGAATTGTCTTGTGCTGTATGAATCTAAATCTTAAGTATGTTTTACTTTGGAGTAATTTCATCATTTTGGGTTCTTAAACGTGAAATTTGCTTTGTGTTTTTGCAGATTTGTCTTGAGATTTGCTATGAACCCAGCACTACAACTTGTGGACACAGGTAGATTAACTTTAACATAGAGTTATCTTTGTATGGTGAATTTGGTACTGAATTGAATCATTCTGATTCTCTGCAGCTTCTGTAAAAAGTGTCTGCGATCTGCAGCTGATAAGTGTGGAAGGAAGTGTCCTAAATGCAGGCAGCTAATAGGGTAAATAGGATAACATTGTTTTTTATGAGTTTTGTATCGAAAGGTTTGAGATTAAACAATGTTATTTATCTATGCAGAAATGGAAGGTATTGTACAATTAATACGGTTCTATGGAACACGATCCAGCTTTTGTTCCCTAAAGAAGTCGAAGCACAAAGAGCTGCTTCAGCTGCTAACTTGAGAGACAAGGAAACTCAAAGTCTTATAAGAAGCAGAAACAGAGAAACAGTAGCGTTTCAAGAGAGGTTACAAAGAGAGGATCTATCGAGATTGTTTGTATCTGAAGAGAGAAACGAGAGAAGCGAGAGAAGAAGAAGAGGTCTAAGTATGAGGTTGGATCAAGACAGAGATGCTGCATTAGCGATGCGATTGCAGCGACAAGAATTTGCGTCTGCGTTTGGTGTAACGAGGGCTGAAACTTCTTCTTCTTCATCGGCTTCTAATCTGTCGCTAGCAAGAGGTAACCTGCGAGCTATGGCGTCAAGAGCTGTTCGCAGGCAAAGATGATATAATATCATCATCTTGAATGATATTGTTAACATCATCTCATCTTTTGCTTTAGCCTAAACCTCCCTCAGTTCTAGGCAATTCTACATATTTGTACAACAAAATTCTTGGTTTAACACAATGGAAATACATTATTTTTCAGATCCTTATTCCTGGAATTCCCAAAATCTCCTCGTACAATCCATGGTCTGTTTTAACATTACTCCACCAGTGTGGTTCACATTTGATAAACAGTAGTAGTCTGGTAATAAGAGTTGACTTGAGCCGACACATAAAGAGTTCTGAATTTAATTTCCATTAGGAAGTAGATTGTTATTCTTTGGCTAGACGAATATAGAACTATTTTGTAAACATCAATCCAGTATCATATTAATTATTGATATTAGTTATCTAGAAATTAGTTAGGTTTTGGCTTACATCCCGGATTACCAACTATTTTTGGGAATGTACAAAAAAGTATAGATAACATTAACACTTTATTTTTAATTTGTCTTTCCAACAATTAAATTGACGATCCGGTCACACTTCATATTTCAAAACTTTATTATTATATCCTTTGACCAAAAAACAAATACTTTATTATATCCATTTGGATCACAAGTTCATATTTATTGAGTTCTACACGTTAAACAATTTACTTTGTTTTTTAATTCACTTTTCAATAAATATATGAATTTCTATAATGAATGTACAAATATGCAGGACAACGATCGTACTCATCACATCCGTATTACGAACATCCACAAGCTTTTAACATTAGTACAAAATAATTTGGCTCCACGTCCTTGTTTTCCTACAACATAATTTGACTTTTTGCTACCAAAAAAAAACTTAGAATTGACTTATTTTAGATACTTTATTTTTATGACAAATTGACACCATTTTGTGTACCTGTATAATGAATGTTGTCATAATGTCAATAGTACAAAAAATTTGCCCCATTATGAAGACATTCTTTAAATGATTGAAATTATTATATTCCACACAACCATAGTTGATTAAATCCTATATATAAAAACCAATTTCAATGAATTCATATTCACAACTAAAAACACATCTGAATTTTGTTTGATATTCATCGAACTAAACCAAAACTTAAGTGATTTATCATCAATATCCAAGAGAAATGAAGAAGATTTTTGTTCAGATCACTGTGGCTTGTCTATTGTTGGCAATGATGATTGCAATAGTCTCAGCTCAGAAACATGACGAGCACGAAGGTCACGACGATCACGAGGGTCATGATGACCATGCACCAACTAAATCACCAAATGCTGCTATCATTGTAGCTGCTGATATGTTCACCGGTTTGGCTGCAGCCACTCTGGCTCTAGTGGCTGGTTACATCTATTGAGTTCACAACTCGTTATTATGGTTTTTAATGACTTAAAGTTTGATTGGTAAGACTTTTTGATAAGTATAATGATTTTTGTAGAGTCAATTATATTTGTCCATTTAAATTTTCTCAAATATTATTGGTTCTACAAAAAGCATTATGCTCATCAAAAAACCTTATCAATCAAGGTCTTAATTGCTGATTTTTAAAATTTTTATCTTTCTTTTATTGTTTGTCACAATTGCTTCTTTTTTTAATTTATTCATGTTTGTTCCTTTTGTATGCGTGTGTTGAAAATGCTGTAATAATAATAAAAATGCTTCTTATGACGTACATATTTGATAAACTTCGTTGTAAAACTAAAAGATGTTTAAGGTTTTACATACAAATAAAGAAATTATTTAATTATTGATTTTCCCAATTTAAAATATTACTGTATTTTCCAATATATTTAATAATCATTCAACCAATTAGAAATTAATCTGCATAATATAAATGGTCAAAATAAATAAAAATGTAATTAGTTTTACATTGAAAATTAAAAACATCAAATAATTTAATTTTTTTTTTATCGAAAACATCACTTAATATGAAACGGAAGAAGTACTATTTTTTGTTAACGAATCATTTGCATATATATATATATATATATTGATTACTTTCATGGTTTTGTGCAATGTTGTTTTTTGTCATGATTGATAAAGTTCGATCCACAATTTAAACTCTTTCAACTCTAAACAATATCAGGTGTGATAATTCGACTCCCCAAAATCAAATTCCGAAGGAGAAAAGTGTATAAGTGGACACAAACATCCAACTATTTGACCAATATATTTTCTCAACATAGTGAATATGTTGTATGTGATCCCATTGTTTGTTTATGTTTTTTTTTGTTTTCAATTGAAGCAACAAGATCTTATGCATAAGTTAAATTTTAAACTCTATTGAAATGAATTGTCTTCCGCAGGGGATGAATGATGCTTTAATGGTCCTGATTGCTAAGGTAGCTAAACCTGAGACGATAAAACAATTTAGGCTGATAAGTCTTTGCAATGTTGATACAAGGTTAACTATACCAATTTAACCTCTCGTGCATATCGTATCGATGTAGCACTTAAGGATCGAATTCACGAATACCAATGGTTACAATATCAAGCTCTAGAGTGAACTTAAGCTAAGACAAATCAAATAAAGATGGAAACAAAACAAAACAGTAAACGATGTAAAATTAATAAATAAATGCATCAGGTATCGAGAATTCATCAGGAAGCAGGGAATCAAAATCATGAAACTATTTAGGGTATTCATTCAACCAATTCTCGACTCAGAGATTAATTTCTAGCAAACCCACTGTCGTGGTGTCGACTACTATGTCTAACAACCTAGAAATCCTAATTGTCGTTGGCACTAGAGATGTAAACATGCTTTATCGATTAGGTCTGATATGTCCACAACTAGCCTTAACATCAACTGTCGTTGGTTAGGGATTAGTTGCTCATCTAAGCTAGTTCAGACATCTAACAAGCTTTTGGAGAGTTAAACAACTTAAGATCATAGAGTAGGTGGCCAGTCTAACCTAAGCATTAAACACATCAATAGATGGAGAACACACAAGATGTAACCTTATTTGTTCATAATTCATTGAATCCCTAAATCCCTAGAAATCCCTAAACCTGAATGATAAACTGATAAAAAAGAAGCAAACAAAGAAGAAGAATAAAAACATAATGATAAACTGAATTAAAATAGAAAAGGGTTCAGAAATCTTCTCCAATGGTGTTGTGGAGGATGGTATCTTCTCCTCAAAGGTTACAAGAGCAAAACTAAAGTGGCTGATGAAAAGTAATGAAAAGCTTATTCTAAAAAGTGGCTAGACCTAGTTTTAATAGGTCAAAATCGTTCAGGTACAAATAAGTTAAACTGGGCGAAATATGGAAATTTCAAGGTTTTCTCGCGAAACAAGGTGTGATCAATCGATCAAGGGTTGGCAGATCGATCCCCAGGTCGTGCGGCTCTTAACCAGGTCGATCCGGGAGCTGATCGGTCGATCCCGTCAGTTTTCGGCTAGAATGACATATATTCTGTAAAATCGTCATATCTTCTTAACAGCTTGTCCGATTGCCCTCAAACCACTTCCAAATGAAAGCTAACTCACGTGGCTATCTTGTATCCAAACTGCAGCTCGATCCAATGGTAAGAATTCTTTCAAAGGAATCAAAACTTCTGACATTTCTGCATCTCCGTATGCTCGATTTCACTCAAAACAGTTCATCTTCTCCAAATGTGACATATGACCTGAAAAGACTCTAAAACATACCACTACTACAAAACAACTCAATTTTGACCATGGTTATAATCATAAATTGGTCAAAAAAACAGTTTTTTAGATTAATTTTTGACCAATATAAATTTTCAATCAACGATTTTTGACCATTCAATTTTGATAAAAAATTAATCAAAACAACTGTTTTTGACCAATTTATGATTATAATCATGGTCAAAGTTGAGTTGTTTTCTAGTAGTGTATATATTATCGTCAAAAAGTGGTCAAAATGTTTTGATTATTTAATGACCAAATATTTAATTCGTCAAGAATTGATAGATTTTTTGTCATAATTATGTTGAATAAAATTTTGGTCAAAATTTTTTTGTCACAATATAACATGTTTTCTTGTAGTGTACTAAAAGACTCTAAAACATATACTTTGACTCAATAAAACCATGAAAAATAAGGGTTAAAAACCGATAAAAACACCGTCTATCAAATGTCCTCTTTAAAACAATAACGAAAATGATGCTGATGAGGTTAAGACGGTAATCTCGGAGTGGATTGGTCCAGCTCAGTCCAGCTTTATCCTGGGACGGTTAAGTGCTGACAATATCGTGATTGTCTAAGAAACTATTCACTCTATAAAGCGTAAGAAAGGTAAGAAGGGATGGATGTTGTTAAAGTTATATTTGGAGAAAGCTTATGACAGAGTTTGATGGGATATTCTGGAGGACATTCTTTCGACTTCTAGGTTATCAGCAAACCGGCGATGACATTGTTGTGGAATGGAGAAAAATCGGAGCCGTTCAAGGCTCAGCGAGGTCTCCGGCAAGGTGATCCCCTGTCGCCCTATCTTTTTGTCCTCTACATAGAACGGCTTTGCCATCTAATTGCAAGAGAAGTGGATGACTGGAAATGGAAGCCGATAAGCATAACAAGAGAAGGTCTGAAGCTTTCTCATGTGTGTTTTGCAGATGTTCTTATTTTATTTGTAGAGGCATATGTTCAACGGGTTAGCCTTGATAAATTAAAGATTTTTTTTCGGACAATGTTCCGAGAGACTTAGCAACTCGGATTAGTACGACTAGTAGAATTGGTCAAACTTGGGACTTAGGCAAGTATCTTGGAATGCAAATCCTTCACAAAAGAGTAAAAAAGGTCACGTTTAGTGAGGTCATTGACAGAGTTTCTACACGACTGGCAGGTTGGAAAAGCAGAACATTAAGCATGGCGGGGATATTGACTCTCACCAAAGCTGTCCTTGGCTCGATATTAATTCATACGATGAGCTCAATTTGCTTACTATCTTTAACACTTAACAAATTGGATCAATTGTCTCACTTATTTTTGTGGGGAAGCACGAGTGAAAAATGTAAGACTCACTTAGTCACGTGGAATAGAGTCTTTAGACCAAAGTCGGAAGGGGGGCTTGGTATTCGTCGGTCTCTAGAGATGAATAAGGCTCTTCTCTCTAAGATTGGTTGGCAATTGTTATCTGATTCAACAAGCTTATGGGCTTGTGTCTTACGAAGCATGTGGGTACTTTATCTGATACGACATAGGCCAATTCGAAACCGTGTGATTCTCTCACTTGGCGGGGTATTTGTGCTGGGCTGCGGGAGATTATTTTCCCGGGTGTTGCCTGGAACCTTGGTGATGGTTAGTTGGTAGATTTTTGGAAAGACAAGTGGGTTATGAACTCATCGATATGTGAGCTGGTTGACATTCAATTCGATAGTAATGCTGTTAAAATCTATGCCCGCGAGCTATAGTTACAATCGGGAGGGTGTGATTGGTCTAGGATTGATCCTTTTAAATATTCTCCAACCCGATTAAAGATTTAGGCACTTGCTCTTGATACTTTTCGGGGAGTCGTGATCATATAATGTGGCCACGCAATTTTTATGGGCGATTTACACTATCTACAATGTACTTTTTTTGGTTGATGACGCTTTGCCACGACCAAATATGCACTGTTTTTTTGACAAAATCTAGAAAGTGGAGGCTCCGGAGTGGGTCAGATTATTTTTGTGGCTGACAACTAATCAAAGCTTGCTCACAAATGTGGAATAGTGTCGTCGACACATGAGTGACTTGGATGTTTGTCCAATTTGTAAAGGTGCTGCTGAAACAATTCTACATGTGCTACGAGATTGCCCCGCCATGGCATGTATTTGGTGTCGGATAGTTCCTCATGTGATTCAACAACGGTTTTTCTCCTTGTCGCTTCTGGAGTGACTATATGATAATTTGAGGAGTACGTTGACTATTGCGGGCGTTCTATGGCCTACTTTGTTTGTTATTAGATTGTGGTGGAGTTGGAAATGGTGGTATAAGAATATTTTTGGAAGCACAAGTCGATATCGTGACAAAACACAGTGTATCAGAGACTATACTAAAGAGATTTCTTTGGCGAATCGATTTCAGGAAGACACATGTGGTAGACGTGGCCGTGTGACGAGGAATATCAGCTGGTTACCTCAGTGTAGTGGCTGGTTGAAAATCAACACGGATGGAGCCTCGAGGGGAAACCCAAGATTGGCTACGGTAGGTGTAGTTATCTGTGATGAGTGAAGTAGGTGGCGTAAGGGTTTTTCCCTTAATATAGGGTGTTGTTCAGCTCCTATAGCAGAGTTATGGGGAGTATACTACGACATTTACTTGGCTTGGGAGATGCGAGTAACGAGAGTAGTACTTGAAGTTGATTCGTAGATTAATGTTGGTGGCTTAAGACAAGGGTTTGTAAAACTCACCCACTGCCATTTCTGGTATGCCTGTGTCATGACTTTCTATCAAGGGACTGGATTGTCTGTATTGTTCACGTATATAGGGAGGTTAATCGTCTTGCAGACGGATTACCAAACTATGCTTTTTTATTACCTTTTGGTTTTCATGTTTTAGATGCTTATCCAAATTTCATGGCTTATGTTTTCCGGGATAATACTCTCGAAACTAATTTTCCAAGGGAGGTTTGTACTGAGGACGTTTAGTATGTTTTATTGAATAAGGTGGAGAATTTACTCCGTGTTTCCTACAAAAAAAAGAAAAGAATCTAGAATATGATGTTTCTTTAAAACATTGCTGTTTATAAAAGTGAACGTAAGAAAAAGTTAAGTATAGAATATGGAAGAAAGAAAAGTAAAGTATAATGTTGCAAATAATTTTGGTTGGTTTCATAAATAAAATAAAACAATGTTAAGAAACTAATCTAAATAATTTTGGTAGTCTATATAAACTCATGATATGTTGCAAAACGTATAAACATATAAAAACTAAACTATAAACTCTTAAATTCTCAAAGTGAAACACTTATTTGGTATATACAACAACCATGAATTCTATCGACAACCCTTTTCCTCTTTCTCAATTCCTATGCCCGGATATACGACTCGACCGTTTCTCACATTGATTCAATAAGAAACGAGATGGTGAGATATCTTATTATATCATCGATAATTCTTGTTACCTCTCTGATGCAAGAGAAGATGGCAAAAATTCTTCACATTCTCACCAGCTTAACTTTCTTTTCTGGTGCAACAATAAACCAGGCCAACAAAATGATTTTGAATGCTCAGCTTGTGAAGAAAATACAATTGGTACAATATATTACTATTGTAATGGATGTTCCAAAGGTTATCACAAAGAGTGTGTCGATTCCCCCGCTGTCTTCATATCTCCTTATCACCCCAAATATTCTTTCCAACTTGTCATATTATTAAATTGGAACGATGTTTTTAAAGAATTGTTGTGCCATTTTTGTGGTATACCACCAAAAAGATTAGCTTACTATTCTTCTATTTGTGATCTCACCTTGGATCTTAATTGTGCACAAAAAATAAAAATCCCATCTACAAACAATCAAAAAAGACATAAGCATACCCTTCATTATTTTCCTAGAAAAGCCTCACTAATTTGTGATGTTTGCGGAACAGATGATAGCAAAGTTTGCTTCTATGTTTGTCATCAATGCAATTTTGTTGTCCATGTAACTTGTATCGACTTACCACGTATCATATAAACATCTCGTCATATTCATCGTCTCTTTATACTTCTTCTCTTTCTTCTGGAATAGTATTATCATGTGGAGTTTGTCGTCAAGAGATTGATGGATCCTATGGAGAATACTCTTGCTCAAAGGATTGTACTTATGCAGTGCATAGCAAATGTGCCATGCGGCCTGAGGTTTGTGATGGGAAAGAATTAGAAGATGAACCAGAAAAAGAATATAATAGTTTCAAGACGTATGAGAAGATAGGTGATGACATTATTCAACATTTTAGCCACCTGCTTCATACCATGAAATATGATCAAGATATTTGCAAATCGAATCATGAGGAAAAACAGTGTGAAGCATGCTTACTTCTGCTTTATCTTGGTAGTGGTATATATAGATGTATTCAATGTGACTTCGTTCTTCATGAAACATGTGCATACCTTCCTTCGATAAAACAAAGTATGGTGCATCCCCACCCGTTTCTTTTGAAGTCGGGTAATATTGAAGGTTATTTTCAATGTCACTTATGTCATCGTTACTTGTTTGGTTTCGAATATAAGTGTTGTGAAGGGTGCAGCCTTAGTTTGGATGTAAGGTGTGCTTCTCTATCTGAACCGGTCAATCATCCATCTCATCAACATCCCTTGTTCCTACTTGTTACCAATACATATATCAAATCTTGCTCCATATGTGGGATAAAACCTTATCTATGTATAAGTTGTGTTACATGTGACTTTGCTTTGTGTTTTTCTTGTGCCACTCTACCGTAGAAGATTAAGCATGGAGATGATGAACATTGGCTCACTTTATCTTATGAAAATAAGGCAATTTACCCTTATTGGTGTCAAATTTGTGAAAAAAAAAATGTATCTACCTATAGGATATTACACATGTTATGAATGTGGGATCACATTTCATATTGACTGTATACTAGGTGAAGATCCCTATATGAAATAGGTACAATGGATAACGTTGATATCATTCCAAACAATCATCTCATTCGTCGTATCTGCAATGGTTGCGAGAGACGTTGTCCATACAAAATAGCATTCAAGACAGGTGAAAAGATATTTTGTTCATTATCTGAGACTTATTCATTCCTATATAATTAAAGATATTGAACGATTAATATATACAAAGATCTATGTAAAAAAAAAAAGTATTGAGCAATTATCTTTTCTATCTTCTACATTAATTTTTTTATAGTTCGTATAATATATGTATGAACCTCAAGAAAATGTATAAATATAATATTTGATAGTAGAACATGTGTGTAATATATCTTATATATTAAAATGGGAGACACTTTCATTTTGGTCGTGTTATAAACTTTAGGTTAAAATTAACCTATGGTTTGTTACAAATCTAAAAATAGGCTTAAAGTTGATTTTGTTATAACTTTTATATAAAAATTCAAAACTAATAAAGATTTAATTGAAAAAAACTCAAAAAAAAATCCTCAAATTTTATAAAAATATATCAAATATCAATTCGGTTTTTGATAAGATCTCATTTCGGTTTTGGATACGGTTTTCTAGGAACATAGATTTATGACCCTTTTTGATATTTTATCGGGTTCAAATTCTTTAATTTGGTATTTTGATGCTTTTGATTTAAGACATATTTGAGTATTTTTATTTTTTTGATATGGTTCGATTCGGTATAGATCGAGTCAGAGTTGGTATTTTTATATAAAAATCCAAAAAAAAAATTATAAAATAATAAAAAAAACTCTAAACAGGTAAAATTTGGTCCTTAACTTGGTTCCGGTTGCAAGTAGTTTTTAGTCTAGTAGCAGATGGTAAGAATACTAAAGACAGACGCACTTGCACATCTAGAAATCGAGTCCTACCGCCTATATTATGTAGGAACTTGGCTAATGGACTGAACAGTACTGGTCCAAAGTTGACAAAAAAAAGAAAGCTTGGTTCCGGTTTGGTTTTTTAGGTACATAGATTTAAGACTCATTTGGGTATTTTGTCGTATTCAATCCCTTCAATTTGGATCAATTTCGGTTGAGGTTTCGGCCCTCTAAAACAACATCTTGGAAATAATTTTTTAAACTATCAACACGGGTTTAACAATTTAAATAAACGCAATTTTAAAAAATAATCAAAACAATAAAATCTCACATTATTACGCGGATATAATCCTTGTTTTAATAATATACTAGTATTATACCTACGCTATAGCGTGGGATTTGATTATTTTTTCAACCCGTATTCATTTAGTTTTTGGACCCGTGTTGATATTTTGAATATAGTTTTCTAGATATTGTTTTAAAGGCCCAAAAACCGAATCGAAATCAACCCAAATCAGATGAACCAAACCCGACAAAAACATGACAGAATACCCCAATGAGTCCTAAATCTATGTATTTGAAAAACTAAACCCAAACTCGAACCAGAATCAAATAAAGAAGTAAATTTTAGTTTTTCTATTAAATTTTTAATTTTTTTTTAATTTTTTATGTAAAAATACCCGAACCCGAACTCGATCTATACCGTACCAAACTCTATACGGAAAATAAAAAAAATTGAATATTTCTTAAATCAAAATAACAAAAATACCAAAGNTTGAATATTTCTTAAATCAAAATAACAAAAATACCAAAGTAAGTGAATCAAACTCAATAAAGTATCATAATGTATTGTAAATCTATGTACCCGGAAAATCAAATCTAAACCCGAATCAGAATATAATTAATAACCGAATTTGTAATCGATATATTTTCATTAAGATTTAGTTTTTTTTTAGAGATTTATCTATTAAATTTGAATTTTTAAAAATTTGTAACAAAATCTACCCTAACCTATTTTTAAGGTTGTTATGAACCATATGTTAAATTTTATCCCAAAGTTTAAAACATAATTTAAATGAAAATATCTCCCGCTTTAATATATAAGATATAAGATTTGACTTGATTACAATGCTTTAGAAAAAAAAAAAAAAATTAGATGATATTATTTAAGTATGGAATTGATCAAAACATGATATCAAAACTGTCGATTGAATTTAACTAAACCAAACTAACCAAAATTATTACAGTGGTGGTTCAAGCAATTTGATCCCCATGTAACATAAATAACGAGAGGACATACGAAACAACAACACATGACAAATAAACAATGAAACCAATTCTACCTTAATGTTCTTGGAGAAGTTCGCAACCGCAACAAAACTCTCCTGATTTCATTTATAAAGTCTTTAATCAATCCACTAGAAATATGCGACTGTAAAACTCAGTTTCTGTGTATTCTGCTTTTGGTACGGAAGCGAAGGTCATTGTTGTTCACCTGCGAGATCTTAAGAGTCAAAGAGATGTAACCTAACGCAGCTATGGCGTAGAAAACTTTGTATGGAGCCAACTCTAGTCCAGAGAAGAAGCAGTAGTAGCTGGCTAGAAGATAAATGTGATGGGGACGGAGTTGGTGTCCCAAGAGAGACGGGAAAGAGCGTAATATGCTTGACTCAGGTCTCGAGTTCAGTATTCCATGAAAGATTACACCAATGCCGAGAGCCGAGTCAGCAAACCAAGGGAAGCTTCGTCCCGTTCCGATCCGCTACAAGAACATACCATTAAAGCATCAACCAAGCCTATTTTTCAAGTATTGGCATAAGCTAAAAAACTATATAACTCAACTAGTAAACCAAAAATAAACTCACTTTCATCATTTAAGTTAAGAGTGGATCAAAGAGTACTTATCAAAGAATTACCTGGAACCAAGCGGCAAGGGAAGGTACAAACATCAAAGCCGCAAGGAGATGCAATATTAGTAGGCCATGCCTATGGTTGAAGATTTCTTCTTGTGTCTCAACAAATGACTTTTCAGCCAAGTCTCCGGATAAGGGTTCCTGTCTGTTTGAGGGCTGTCTAGTTTTACTCTCAGCTTCAATTTTCTGATCGACTGATTCCTTTCTCTTTGACGCCATCATAATACTTCCATAAAAAAAAAAATTGAAAATTACCATCAGATACAATTGCTTCCTACCAATTTCAGATAATGGTTATCTATATATATATATATATATATATGAGTTCGAGTTTTTCTGAAATAACATTTCGATGTTTTATGAGTAAAATAATAGTTGGTTAATGACAGGATTAGAAATACTAAAAGGCTTGCTTACCAGCACATGGAGTTATGGCAGCAAAGTGCATGAGACGCAAGAAGTACAAAAAGGCCCAAAGCTGGATGAACAAAAGACACCAAAATAACTGCAATTATTGTTGTAACAATAGTTGTGTTGAGCTTGAGAATTCGGATCGCCTGCTACAAGAAACAGAATCTCACTAACTCATTCTGATGCTATATACTTAGCAAATAGAAGGTGCTGAACTAAGAGCATATGTTTTTCATGTAAAGCATGCAGTTAATATTAGATAGCTTTAGATAGAGGACAGAATCGAAAGACAAACCTTTAAACAGACAAAACTGGAAGCAAGTATAGAAAACCAATGAAAAAAAGGAAGAGAATGATTTCTTTCCAAAGCTTGGTACCTACAATCCATTGACATTTGTTCAGTTATTTTTCTGCACAGAAAATAGTGGGACATTAAAACTAAAATACTAAGGAAACCATAGGGATTACCTTGATTTAACAGAAGTGTGGACAAGGGCTGAAGCTTGAAAGGCAAATCTAGAGACAATAATTAATACACTGATGAAGCCATTAGCCAACAAATAACAGATCAACGAGACCACTGTGAAGCTTATGACAGGAGGAATTGGGTGAGCCATAAGGAAGGAGTAGAATAAGGAGCTTAGAAGAGGGAAAGCAGCTAGAAGCAGAAATGGAGAGGGCATTTCTAAGTTGTACTCTACAGCAGAGAGCAATGATGGCACTGAGAGTTTTTTGTCCCATTGGTTTGCTTGGCGCATAAGAGCAAACGATATAACGGCAAATAAGAAGCCAACTATCTGCAATATCAGACCGCATGTAAAGAAAGATTTCAATATCTCATAAAAACACTTCCTCGTATTCAAAACACAAAAGGTTATCAATAAACGTCTTGCAGCACGTGACACACAAAGACACAAATGCACAGTAATAGTTTATAACACATGATGCTCAAAACTATTACATGCATCAGTGATGCACACATATGATGCACAAGAGGTTAGAGATAAAGCTACCTGAGGACCATATAGAAGAACAAATCTACTGGACGTGGCAGTAGCAGAGACATGAATGCTTGCGGTGTATGAGCAATGAGGGTCAACCTAGAGAAGAAAATGGAAAGGAAGAAATATTTGAGATAGAAGTCTCAGTAAGGATAACAGAGATTGGCTTTGGTTAGGAGAATTCTGACCAGTAGCATAACGGTAGTTTTCTCAGAACTCTGAGAACTCCAAAGAGCTGGTGAAGAATCAATAACAATTGTCTCACTGTGGAGATTTGGGAAAACGTGAAGTCCAGAAGCAGAATCCCAGGCAAGAGCAACAGGTGGGAAACAACGCAATTTGCAAAGCTCTGAAAACAAAACATTTTTGGGTATAAAATAATAAGAAAGAGCTAAATATATATCATTATACAAACTGCAGACTAGATCTAGCATTACTGGAATTCTAGGCATATGCTGAATAGAAGATTAACAGACAAAACTCTGAGAAAGAAGCTACTAAAAGTAAGATCTCTAGGATTCACGAGAAGGTTTGGAATACTCACTATCCTTGTCCAAGTCTCCTGTTTCGCCATCTGGTAAACCTATCGTTTTAATTCCACACCCAGCAGTTTTCAGGGATAGTGTTGGAGGAAGTAGTCCTAAGCTAATACCAAACGATAGATTGTAAGCCAGAGGATGGTCCTCCTTCAAAAATATTTCCTGCAGAAAAGTAACCAAATCTGAGATAAGTCAACCAACTATTTCAGAAGCATATTGTAAAAGTACTGGAAATAAGACGAATGTGACCCCTTCTAAAATTGTAACCTTTGCCCAGAAAGTAGATGAGAGCATTGATTGAGATGTGACCTCCATGGCCCCTTCTTCAGGATTAAAGAACTGCCCTACTGCCATGGAAACTGCCACTGGAGGTTTACCAAAAACTGCCTGCACAAGAGGTGGTCTGGTTTCAGTTACACACTTTTAGGCATTCAAAAACTCCTGAAAATTTGATATAAAGCATAGGTATAAAGGTGAGGATATACTTCACGAGGTGCAACTGAGATCGTCAAAAATCGGAATCCATGCATATCTTTGGGCCCCAGCTTCAGCACTGCAGATGGGGGAGCTTGTTCGGTTTGACTCCCTGGTTCAGACTAGTAAACATATACAGAAAGAGAAAGCTAGTTAGTGAAAATGCTTCTATGATCTTGTGTCCTCTGAAAATGAGAAGACAATGCACACAGGAAATAAACGTTGAGTTTATGTTAAAGGAAACAATCTAGCAATGTTGTATATATCACCTGTTTTGGTGCAGGGCCTGCTGGAATGAGAACCATCTTTGACGTTACTTCCAAAACCCTTTCACAAACTGGTAAATCTGAACTTGATTTCTCTTTCTCAGGCCATAGATGGAGTCTTACTCCAGAACAAGGCGCCAGATTTGTAACAAAGATAAAGTTGTTCTTTCCATTTGACCCCTATTGTACAGAAAATGTGTCATAGGAGATCAACATTGCCATTCAAGTGATAAACAAATCTAAAATGGCATCCCCAAGGCAATAATTTCAGCACAGACCAATATATCTATGTCCAACCAGCGCCTTCTCCCGTCCATTGCCAAAATCGTAACAGTACTTGTTTGTATGTATAGATCCCTATCAAGAGCATCATCCCTCCAATCCAGTGAGCATGTAGAGAGCTGTGATTTAGAGCCTGGGAAGATAGAGAGCACAATGTTACGAGAGTACATGCACCTACAAGTAATATGGACACCTAATTAAACTTTTCTAATACAATTTCTCAAAAATTCTTTGATAGATAAGATAGCTCCAGCTTCGTATATTTGTACACTTTAAAACATTAGATTGATAGAATGATAGAGGTAAATAATAACCCTCAAGACCATACAAGCTTAGAACTTCAAAACCAGGAAGTTTATATCCGTTTTTCAAGGATTTTTAGTCTGACAATAAAAGATATACATATATTCAGGTAAAGATGGTATTATTACCCGTTGATGCCAACATAGGTAACTCATGAGAGACTTTCATGGGTGTCATTCCCTTGAAACTTTGAGCTAATGCACTTTGAAGCATTCGGGTTAAAACCCAAAGTCTCTTTTCAGTATCAGAAAATGGCTGACTAGTTGTTGAGTCCACTAAACTAAGAAGCGTGTGTGAAACCTACATAGCATACGAATTTTCAGATTCATGAACATGGCATTCACCTGATTACAAATAAGAATTTTTACCTACTTGAACAACCAATTGGTTACACCACAAAATAGCTTGATGTTCCATTGAAAGCCACACGTTTTTCATGCTTGTACTACTTATCATAAAACCGTGACTTGAAGGGACAATGCCATCAAGTGATTCTAACATCGACCGAACCTGAGGCCGAAGAAAAAATCATAAGTCTGAAGAAAACTTCAGATACCCACTGGAACCACAACTTTAATCAAAGAAAGCACCACAGCATGAAGAATGGAGCAAGCAACATAATAAACAAAACTACTGATGGATATTTACAGACCTGATAGTCATTGTAGCCGCCTGCAATGGATACAACAACAACTCCGGAGAGTAACGGGCTAGACACATAACTTCCTCGAGGGGATGTTTGAACTTCATACCCCTTTTTCCATTCTCGATTCACTTGAGCAAAGTAATGCCCCAAGGATGGCTGCAATGCCAGAGGAGGTGATCTGGATGAAACTAGAAACATAAAAACCCAAACCATGTTGTTTGGCGAGTAAACTTGTAAAGCATGGAGAAACTTACTGGTGTGGACTTGAGAGAGTGAGAATGGTTTGCACAGCTGATTTCCGCATACGAGGATGGACTGCAGCAGCTCTGGCAACAAACCCACCCATAGAATGGCCAACCAAGATGACATTATTTGGTAAGCTACTCGACACAGCAGCACCTTCTCGTTCTCTAGTAGCATGAGATTCCTTATACTGATCTAGAATCTGAAGAAATAGTGCTATGTTCTGTTATATAGAGAACTTTCCTTGATTATATTTTGTGAAAAAAAGTTCCCACGCATTAGAGAATCTGAGAATCTTTACACCTAGCACACAACAGTTCTATACTTCTACTTAAGAATTTCATGAGTGAATGAAGCAAACCCATTGAAAATCCTACCCTATGAATGGCATATACGACATATTCAGCGTGCTCCTCAAGTATACGACCATCCATTGCAGAATGTTCACCTTCAAGATCTACAGCAAACCAATCTAGTCTGTTACTGAACTGACTAGGCAAATCATACTCTACAGACTCCGTATCTGCACCTCCCCCTCTGAAAACAGAAGCTTCCTGGTAAAATGTGCGCTCAAATGGTCCCCCTTGAAATGCCCTATCAGATTCTGCTGCAACAGACCTGACCTGTATAAACAACATAAAAAACAGGGCCTATAAGAGCCTGATATATGAAACCTAGAGATAGGTTTCTAGAAAGGATCATTAACCTGCTTGTAGCTACCAGCATTGCCAGGAATGAAAAGAACTGGGACTCCACTAAGTTTCTGAAGATGCTCCTTAAAGTCAATCTTCCTCCAACCTTCATGGTAAAGATAAAGTCCATATCTACCAGGAGTTGCATCATCCGAAACAGAGATAGGAATATAAGTAGGATACATATAAGTCATAGTACAACCATTCTTTATAGGTTTTAGTAAACCAAACAAAGCTGCAAAACCAATCCAAGCAGCTAAAATAACAACACCAACTATCCTCAGCCTTGGTCGAACACCTTGACTTCTCATAGCAAATCTTAAACCCCACATTTCAATCTTATATATCTGATTACCAGCATGCCAAAAACATGTCTTTTCACATACCCATATGATAAACCTGAAGAAGAAATAAGGAGACGAGAGATAGATTGATAATTGTTGTTTAATTTCTTGATAAAATTTACTTAAATACAAAAGTCTATTAATCAAAAGCATTGACCTGAAATTACAATCACTAGTGGATTTGCCGTATTTTTCGGAGAGCTGGTCAAAATTCCCAGATCTGTTAAGCTTTGAAGCTCGAATCAAAGTATAGATCTGGAGGATGATGAATACCTGCACTGTAGTATTTCGGAGTGGTGAGTAGATTGATGATGAATAGTATAATATACAAGAATAAACTAAAGCCTCTGTCTAGCAAAGAGTCTTTCTCAGTCTATGTTTTCAGATAATCAGATATATATATACATGTAGATTATAATAGAAACCGTAAATTAGACATAGCATATAGCTTTTAACATGAACATTTTAGTATTCAATTGAAGAACCATACAGCGATGTCAAATCAGTTTTCAAAAAAAACATAAATAGATGTAAAAAATTAAAAACAACACACATTAATTAGTAAATCAAAAATTAATATATTCAAATTAGTATATGGAAGATGTGAATCAAATGAAACTAGTCAATGACACTATTATTTTTAATATTATTTAATTTGAGGATCCATGTTTTGAATCTTGTTAGATGCTAGTCAAGTAGTGAAACGAAGTTTAACGCCGAATCAATTAATCGGAGATTATACAAGGATTATTCGGAAATTAGTTTTTAGATATTTATCTTAATTTAGAGATATACTTATAACATAAACATACGTATATAAAACAAAACATATGCATGATACATGAATGTTAAGTTGGTCTAGTAGTAAATATAGCTGATTAATTGCTTTGGCGAATTTTTTCTGCAGATTTTTTCTTTTAAAATTAATGAAGAGCAAAATGGTCTTTTTGTTATCGTCTCATACCTTAAAACTTGAGAGTTTTCTGAAACCTTAGTCGTCGCACAAGCTCATTTTTCATGTTTTTACGGCCATTTTCTTTGTGTTTTTGTCTAAAAGCTTAGACATTGTCTTAAATATTCCATTTAAGTTAAAACTAGCATAATAATTAAGATTTTCCATAACTTTCGATTACTTTACCGATTACATGAAAGTTCCGGCGACTCCCACCATGGAACGAGTTTTCGCTGTGTAGTTGGCTCTATGCGGCGCGTTTTCGAACAGGGAGTTAAGATACTTACTTGAGTTTCTAATTGATATACTATTTATATTTTTATTTTTTATACTGATTTAACATTTTAAAACTTATTATATTTCAAATTTTATCCTGAATTTTATTTTAAATCAAAGTATTTTATTTTAACTTACTATTATTATTATATTCAATAAAAATTAAGTAATGTTATTGAAAATAATATTAAATATATTGTGAACTAATGCAAAATATGAATTTTTAAACGTAGATAATTTTATTTTATGATTTACAGATATATAAAAACTAACGTTTGACAAAAAGAAATAAATATATAAAAACTAAGAAAAAGAATAACATTTAAACTAACTAATTAATATTTGAAATTATTGTGGATTTAATTTACTATAATAAAATTTTGAACTAATCTTATAGTGAGTTAGTACATGTGTCATTTAAAACTATTTATATTATTTATTATTTTATTGTTGAGATACACATTTAAACTCTCAATGGAGATGTTCTTGGACATCTATATATCGTCAAATTTTTTTTATAAAACTACCATGTCGGTTTATGTATTTTAATAACAACTATTTTTGTTTTTACAGAATAATTAAATGTGCAATCGTTGACAAACAAATTTCTACTATATATTTTATAAAACAAGAAGCGTATAAGAATTCATAATGGTTTGATTAATTTAAATTTGTAATCAAATTTTTTTTTTTTTGTCAACTATTGAATGTTTCGAAAAAAATTGTTTTTACGAAAAATAAAATTTCTCAATTTTAATTCATATTTGATCCATGTTAATGTAAGACAAACAAAAATAGTAAAAAGTAAAAATTAAAACTTCTTTTAATCATTTTTGTTATTTACTCTAATTTTGAATGTTGAGAATTTTGAAATCAATATACATCAAGACCAATGCTTATGCAGTAAGACACTATATATTAATTAATTTTCTTTTATTTTACATATGCACTCTTATATCTTGGAAATTCGTAGGTGCTATTGTCTTTTATGTCATAAGATCACTTCGAAGCCACATAGAAACTGTATTACTGATTTCAACAGAGATTGGGTTACCTCGAAGAATTTTGTGTATTATTGAAATGTGGATTTTAACGGATTTAGAAATTTTTATAAAATTATATGTTATTCAAGTACTGATATTAAAATTTATATTTAAATCATCTGTTATTTAAAATTTAATTTTAAAATTCATATACAAATTATATGTTATTCAAACATTGATCTATTAATCTAAATTAAAATCACTCTTTATTCAATATTTTATGATTTAAGGATGGCTTTGATTTTATGATGGATTTGGTTGTAGATTTTGTTCTAAAATACAAAGGTTTGAAAACTTTACTCAAACCTTGTTATTTGAGTTGAATGGATGATTTCCAATACTAGAGAAAAGAAAAAACTATTATAATTTAGAACACTCATACATTCAACCTATTATAACCTATAATTTACGAAAATCAGTAATAATTACAAATTTACGAGAGAAAAAAAAAATGTCAATGTATAATTATTATTGATGTTGATATGATGTTCAATGATTCAGACTACATGAAAAACAACCTGGAATAGTTGGAAGTATCAATATGAGGTATATATGTAACTTCAAATCATAAGTGAGTTAATTTTGTGATTGAACCCAAGAATGAATCTAAATTATTACTATTGATGGTTATATATGTTTGAGACAAAACGTACATATAATAAATTTGTTAATCTTATAATAAGTGTACTAGTTTTGATTTTAAAGTCTTTGATTTAAAGATCTTGTTAATTTGATTTCTAAATGTAGAGTATTTGATTTCAAATTCACTTTTCATGATTATCAAATCAAAGAATTTTAGATGAATTTTCAAATATTAGAATGATTTCTAAATTCATTAAATTACACCTTTCACTACATTCTTCTAAGCGTATTTGTTTTGGCTTACATATTTGAAGGAATCCTGAGCTATAATAGATTTTGCTCCAATTTCAAGGCTTATCAGCAAGAAATGCTCACAAATTTCTGATGAAATTTCTAAATATGGAGAAATATGATTTTATATAAACAAGATATATCTATTATGAGAAAGTAAATATTGTTGAACATGTTTTTGGTGGTTATTTCATGAGTAAGATAAGAATTTAATTTAAAGTCAATTTTCCTGATTTTAATTTAATTACGAAACTTGTGTGCATTCCAAGTGCAACTCTTATTCTGGAAATTGTCTTAGTCTAGAAGTTGAATATGTGGATGATCTTTTGGCTGCTTCGATGCTGTTACTAGTGTGGAAAAATTTGAGGAACAATTACAGTGTGCTGATTGTAAGGAATTAGTTTCAAACTAGAAGCGTTTTTTGGTCGATAAGCTTCGATTGATTGCCACATATCATCTCATTTAGGAATTATGAAGATTTTATATATATTGCATCTACTTGATTTTGTTTTTTTTTTCTCTAGGTTTGTACACAATACCATCATTGTGTCTTTGTAGAACATATCAGAAATTCATCAACTAATGGGCACTACATCTCCTATGCGAGGACGGGTTCCAAAATATAGCATCGATTTGATGAGACATGTAAGAATTTTTTGTAACTCTTTAATTTAATTTCTTTTGTAGATTTTAATATATTTCTAAAGTCTTATGATTTTTCATAAACATTGAAAGATTATTAATGTCGGATGATCTTTCGGGGAAGCCTGAACAACATGTGAAAAAGTCGAAACTGCTTAACTTTGTTTCTGTTAATCTGACGGAGAAGTCTGTTGATAAGTCTATTGATTCCACAAAAAAGCATGCTGATCTCACAGAGAAGCCTGGACCACATGTAAGTTTTAAATTCTTTTGTTTGAATCTTTGTTAGATTTTTCTTCTAATTGTGTTTTCTTTAACATTATAGTGTGTCAGACTTGCTAATCTCGAAAACTCTTGGTTTCTAAACTCCTTAATCTAGTGCCTTACTTACACAAAATCATTGGTGGAGAATCTTGATTCTAGCATACATCAAGATCAACGTTCATGTAAGAGAGATTATCTATAAATGTTTTGTCTTTTTATTATACATTTTGTAGTTTCATATATTGGAATATTGTAGGTAATAATGACTTCTGTGTCACGAGGTCATTGCGAAATCACATAGAAACTGTACTGGCTTCAACAAAGATTGCGTTATGTAAAAAGATTTTTTTGTAGACAATGTCACTTGTATCCTTTTCAAGTATATTTGATTTTCAAGTATGTTTGCTTTGATTTAAATATTTGCAGGAATCCTTAGTTATTGTAAATCTCTCTTTTAATTTCAAGGTTTATCAGCAGAAAGATGCTCACGAATTTCTGATGGAATTTCATAAACTAGAGAAATGCGGTTTTGATGTTGAACATATTTTTGGTGATCGTTTGATGATCAGTAAGGTAAGAAGTTCTTGAATCATACATTTAAGTCAACTTTCCCATTTCAAATTTGATTCTGAAACATGTGTGCATTTCTTGTTATGATTCGTTGTTGTAAATGCAACTCTTATTCAGAGATCTTTGAGTCAACTCGTTGTCTTAGTTTAGAGGTTGAAGATGTATATAATCTTTTGGCTGCATTAGACGCATATGTGAGTGTGGATGAAATTGAGGAACAGTTCACTTATGACGATTGCAAGGAATCAGTTTCAAAGGAGAAGCATTTTCAGGTCGATAAGCTTCCTCTTGTTGCTACATTCCATCTCAAAAGATTTAGGAGTTATGAAAATGTGATACAGAAGATATCCAAGCCAGTCAAAATCTTGTTTGAGTTAGATTTGCAGCCATACATGCAAGTACGTCGACTTGCTCTCATCTCTTATTCTACATTTACATGTTTTGCGCCAACTTGATTATGTTTCTTTTTTCTACAGTTCTTTATGCCTACTAAACTTGTGAATATAGTGTGCCAACAGAAGAGAAGAGTTTGGAACTGAAGCAGCTTTGAACATTGGTGAGGATGTACGTAAAGTGTTGCTCTCATGATATTTGAATTCATCGGGTATGGTGTTGGAATCAATTCAAGAAGATGTTCGTTCAAGCAACTACTGGAGATAACGATGGAAAAGGAGAAGAGAAAGAAATTGGAAGAGAGAAAAATGAAGAAGAAACTGGAGAAAAAGACCGAGAAAGAGAAGTGGAGGAAGAAATAAGTCAGAGTTGACGTGTTTCTAGATTGAATTTGGAGAATTATGTCTTCTAGTATTTGTAGAACATATTCGAACCTTATGCTGTGAGATCGTGAAATACGGTTATAAAATGATAAAAATCAGACAATTCAATCTTTTGGCTTGCATTTTGTTTTCTGTTTGGTTAACCAAAATGGACGTTCCTCGATACGATGTACTGCAACAAAAACTTGAACACTTGATAAAAGAGAAGAACATATATATTAGTTTAATATACGGAAAATACCCTAAGGCAACCAGAGTCTCTCACTCGACCCATCTCACAAAGTAACACCTCGCTAAACTAACTCTACTCAGACTCGAGAGAAAGAGTCTCTCGCTTGTCTGTTTTGCTTCCTGGTATAAACAACAAAACCCGACTAACCAATCCTGGTTTCTTTCGGTTTACCTCTTTTTGCTTCTTGGAGAAACAGCAAAGCCCGTAAGTCACGGTTGTTTACATGTAGTTAACCACTTTTTTGCTTCCTGGAGTCTCCGACGAACCTTCTAGTAAGAGAACTCATGGCCACGACGAGAGATGTATTTCTTGACCCAGATTGCAATATCTTCTGCACAAGCCTGAGCTTGTGGAGTCCTAAGAAGCATGTCAAGGGTTGCAAACTCGTGCACTGCGTCTTTGTACTCTAACACAGGAGCATCTACATTGACCTTCCTTAGTTCTTCTGAGTAAGCAATGGCTCGGTCTCTCATCCAGTCATGCTCTGCAACAATGGTTAAAGTTGGTGGCATGAATTTGAGTGGTGGACCTCGGCCTGGAACAAGCGGGTTTGCTGCCGGGTGGTCCAAGTTGAATTCTTCTTCTGGTAAGAAGAGTTTCCAAGCGAGAATACACATAGGTTTGTCGTAGAAGTAGGAATTTGCTTGTTTGATCTCAGACTGTGTGGGAACGCTACCGATGAAGAATGGGTACATTAAGACTTGAGCCACAACCTTGACAGGATTTAGATTTTGACCAGCTTCAATGGCTTTGCGAGCTACGTAGTCTGCTATGTTGGCACCACAGCTCACACCAAGAAGCACACATCTGAAGTTTCAAATTTTGAGAAGTCACAGAACTCAGTAAGTGTTTTTCACCTGAATCACATAAAAAGCAACGATCTACCAAAATTTATCTCTGAATACTTGGCTGAGATTAAATTTTGTTATCTTTAGAAGTTCTTAAGAACCAAGAAAGAACACTAATGGAAAGAAAACTCCTTAAATTACGTAAAAGCTGGTATCACTAAAACACAGGATGAGGGTTTTTGGTGTGACATACTTTATGAGCACAATTGACATACCAAGCGCATTTTCAAGAAACAGAATCCTAAGCAAATGGTTTATTCATTAAAACAAACTTCCAAATCCAATTTCATAAAGGTTTCTGAGATCCAACACAGATGAAGTTACATATCAAGCATGTACTAGGACCAAAATTTAATGAAGACCAAACAGAACCAGATTTCATGCCATGGCAAAGAACAGTAGCAGCAACAGAAGTCTCGTAACAAAGCAAGTATCTTTTGACAAATTTCAAGACATGATAAGGACCTATAAAGACTAAGGCGAAACAGTGAACCTGAACTTAGCACCAATACCAAGAAACAACACTGAATAGTTAATCATTCTAATCCTTCCACAAGTAGGTCAAAGGAAAAGAAATCTATTAGTTAATCAGAAAGGACATTCTACACACACACATTTGCTTCTAACAAATTCTTGGCTCCTTCATTCTTTTCACTATCTAAACAAGTAGAACTCCCTTAATTTCATCATACGCAATGCAAATGGAAAGACATTGTTTATACCTCGAGGGATCAGCATGAGTTGCGATCCAAGGCTCTGCCAAGGATGCACCAAAAGCATCAACTATATGCTTATTCACTTCTGATTTCTTCAATTCTCCTCCAGGTCGCCGCGAATTTCCGATGGACTTATTACATTCAGCTAAGTTCGCTTGCTTTCCTAACCATTTCAACACCTTAAAACCATCTTCATACGCAGCCGGATACCGATTCTCAGGCGCAAGTCGATAACCGACGGCCAAAACAATGATATCACAATGCTTAGCCATTCTTCTACAGAAAACATCATTAGCCACTGAATCATTGCTTCCACTTACCCATCCACCACCATGGAACTGCAACATAACAGGGAGTTTCCGATAATTTCCAGCAGCCGACGAAGACGACGGTGAGTATCCTCTATACACGTCGGAGGATCCAGCTCCGATATTCTCAGGTGAAGACAAACCAGTGGTGCAACCATAACTACTCCTTCTAGATTCTATTTTGTGAGACAACAACGAATTAGACGAACCGTAGCTGTTTCTCCTACTAAGAAGATCCGATCCGGCAAGGTGGTTTGAATTTCGAGCTTTACCGGAATTAATACCAGTGGAGCTCGGTTCAAGTGACGTTAAAGCAGATTCAGGAAGGAAAATCCGTACTGATAAAGAAGTTAACGGATCGATGTGAATATCTTTAGTAGCGACACCGTCGGTGAATAACGGATTCGGAGCAGCGACGGATTCTTCGGGTCGGGTTGTAACACCAAATGGATCCGAAGAGGATTCGTCACCGGCGGATTGAATCCGGTTTTGTAAACGGTGTTTCAAAAGGAACTTGAAGAAGACACTGTAGAGCTTCACACCAACACTCGGCATTTTGCTTTTTCTCTTCAAATTGGAAACACTTTGTGAGTTTACAGAGATTATGGTAATGGATAGAGATAGAGAAATCAAGGTGGAAATTGCAATAGCATCGAATTAGGGTTTGTGGAGACTGAAGATTGCTTCAATCTGGAGCTTCGATTGAGGTGAAAGATGACCGGAATAGAGACAAGAATGATGGACAACAAATAAAATAAAATAACGATAAAGCAAAGAAGCTTAGGTGGGAAGAGAACGAAATTAACTTTCAAAGACCGAAATCACAAAGGACCCACTTATTGAAACAAACCGAAATTAAATGTCCTAGCTGGATTAAACCGAAATTAAACCGAAATTGAAGGTATCCAGAATGGAGCAATGTTAAGCATAGCAGGTGTATGAGGAGGATCGAAGGAACGGATCATACCAGGCTAGATCGTAAGAACTGAGACCATGTCCTATGTAGTAGATGGAGTTAGGGTTAAGCCCCGGGTACATGCTTGCAGAGAGACAAATGGCTTCACTCTTGCCAAGGAAGATGCAAAGATCTCCAATATTTTCTGTGTAACAAAAGTCTTTGCTCTTCTCATCTTGCTTAAACACCATGAAGCGTTTGGTTTTGCTATGAATATTTTCTAGTTCCTGTCTTTCTTCTCTTTGTGATTGCACTGTGTGTACCACTTGACCAAGATAAGTTCACCAGATGGAGATTCAACCAAATGCTTAGTCGTGAAACATCTATATCCAACATCTCCCAACCTGTCTCAGGGATCTTAGGAAGGTTTCGAAGACGCACTTCTTGGTACGTGACCTTGTTGTGACTCGAACTAGTTACCTTGTTGGTACGTTACCTTCTTGGTACGTGACTCGAACCCGGAAACAGAGCTTCAAGTGTGATTACGCAGAGTCTAACTAGTTAAACTATGTGGCAATTTGTTAGTTAGGATTCATTATTCATCTCTTTGCATTGTATTGTTCTGTAATACCAGAATCATGAATTGATTCAGCATTCTTTGGCATTCTTGTGCTATGTAAAGACATTTTTATAGAGAATCAATACAAAAATAGGGTTTTCATCTTCTAAACTCTATTAGAGCATCAACAACGCAGAAGTCTTAGCGTATCGAATTGTTGTTTTTATTATTTTTTAATCAGAATTGAAGTAAATGTGGGTAGGTACGAGTCTTAAATTGGATACAGAAGATGCGTATCCACAAGGACACGTGGATGTCATCCAT